>CM075879.1:24872900-25103877 GCA_038021265.1 Cyprinella venusta
AGTGCTGTCATTTAACCTTCCATAAAGCATTCTGCCTCATATATACAATTACATTTATTTTTGGTTGTTATTGACAAGTTAATCTATAAGTACTACCCCATTCTGTGCAGTGTGTGTGTGTGTGCCTCACTACGCTTGAAATAATTCAAAACCGCAACTCTCTCTTAATGTCAGAGCAGTGAGTCTAAATCAATGGCATCCATTTCTGTTCCAGACCTCATCTTGCAGCAGCAAGGAAATCGATCGATATGAACATTTCTCCATAAAGGGTCGTCTTCTTTTTCCTGTTACGAATCTGTCCGAAATTGCGTTTTCTGATTCAGAGCCGATTCCTCTGCAACAGCAGCAGCCTCAACTGCTCTCTCTCCTCCAGGCCTGTTGATAATCTTCACTGCTGATCCTGAATAAATGTCAGTTGTTATCTGCTATTTGTCTTATGAAATCGGGTCCGTTCCCCTTTCAACCTACTATTTCAGCGAGTCTTGAAGCTTTGAGTACAGAGAAATCTCCATAAATGTGACCTGCTCCATCATTTTAAGGTTTATGTATGAACTGAAATTGGAGTAAGTCTTTGTTTTCTAATCATAGACCTATAATTATATATCTAGTCCAATCCACTGTTGAGATAATCATTTGAATAATGACTGTCACTGCAGAAAATTACCTCTAAGGTTTAAAGAGCGTCATTTGAAATGTGTCATAACATTGACATAGCTAGATGGCTGACATGTTTTATCAAAATTAACTCCATACAAAACAATTGAAAATTAAGTTTGTGTAAGCGCATAATTGCGATGTATGACTAAGTAATAGTGCGCGAATTACCCAAACCTGGCGACACTGTTCAAATATGTAAATATACAACACATTCTCATCCCAAGACGCCATCTAACTGATACTTTTGACCATACGTCAACATCCAACGTTTTAGGGTACCCTTTAACGTCAGTTAGATGACGATCCTAGGGCGTCATCCAACTGACGCTTTACCTTTAGCGTCAGTTAGATGGCGCGGGTAGGTTTAGGTCTGGGGTAGGGTTAGGATAGCGTCATCTAACTAACGTTAAAGGGTACCCTAAAACGCTGAATGTTGACGTATGGTCAAAAGAGTCAGTTGACGTCTTGGGATGAGAACGGGGTGAAATATAATGTGCTGAGAGGTCCATTTGGGTTGGGTGGGGTCAAAAACTAAACAGCAGTTTAATTTGGCAGACTGTGAGAAAGTAAAATGGAAAGTTACGAAAGGATGTGTGTGAGTGTAAGATTGCAAATATGAAAAATGGAAAGTGGTTAGTATAGCTGTCATATTAGCACTGGTTCTGTGGACGTGGGCGCACTGCTCTTATATTAAACTGTCACAACCAGAAAGAATGTCTGGCCGTCTGGGCCACACTGAGAACAGACGTCTGGCCCAAGGACATGTGCTGACATCCACTCCCATGAATATTCTACTCTGAAATGTAACCTATAATTGTCTGGTGCTGGGGGTGTGTGTGTGTGTGTATCTCTCTCTCTCACTGTGTCTGTGTCTGTGTCTCTAAGCAGATGGGAGTGAAGCAAATTTATCTTCTCTTATGCTGGCCTATAATGCTTAATATTAGATATTTGGACTCACAAGTATAATCTAAGCTCTATTTTATAGATACAATAGAATATAAAACTTGACAAACGTGATTTATAGTAAGTGTCTGGCTGTTTATTTCAGCGTGCCTGTTTGCGCCTATTCAATTTTAATACACATTATGTAGTTTAATATACAAACCCCTGCTCATATAAGGTGGCATAAATGTCAAACATTTGATCTAAATGTGTTTTTATTTCTCTTTTCAGCTTATTTTATTCCCTAGAGACCCTGAACTTTTTGAAAGCTTCTTTTTCGTTTCCCAAATGTTCCGCCCACAATCAAAACGCTCTGATTGGACCACAGAGATGCTGAGGATGATTAGGGGGTTTGCTGTCTGTCTCTCGTTCTCTGAACTGCATCTGCTACAGCTGTATTACATTAACCATGTCAGATTCGCTTTTATTAAATACAAATTAGATTCCTGGAGCTTTGCAGCTGCTGCATCTGTGCTGAAAGAATATTGAGCTTCCTGATCTTCTGTATGTATTGTTCATTTGGCAATCGTTTGAAACACTTTCTGTGTAGAGGAATGTAAACCTCTTTCCCCAATACAAATTCACGTTTAATAGTACATACTCTACTGTTTAAAGGTTTGATGTCAGTAAGATTTTTTTTTTGTCAGTAAGATACATTTAACTAAAGGCATTTATAATGTTACAAGAGATTTTGACTTCAAATGCTGTTTTTGAAAGGTCTGTAAGGTTGTGATTTGTTGTTCTTTATGTTTCATTACGCTCCATTAAGACTCTTAACCTCAGTAGCTGTTCATCTGGGACCGTCTTTTCATTTCAAGTTTTACATTTTTAATGTCTTGCTCTTAACAGGTGCTCTCTTGATCAAACAGGTTTCTTATACAGATGGTATGTACAGATAATGGCAATGCCAGACAGGCAACTCTAGAATAAAAGCATTCAGAAGGTAAGAAGATTTTTATATTAATAGTTAGGAGCACCATTTACAGTGAACTTTGTTTAAAGTCACGATGAAATGGAAGTAGCAGCAGATGGTGTCTGCTTTATGGTGAAGTACATCCGAGTGAAATGGATGACTAAAAGTTCTATATAGAACCTTAAAGTGTTCTGACAGGGGCTTTACATATAGGGTTTCCCAATCATGGATCATTTTATTCATTTAGCTTTAATTCATTTTGTGTTTTTTTTTTTTTATAAAATTTTACTAATTAAATAGCTCTCAAACAGAGATTTGCGTTGACACTGGGCATGAATATTCGTGAGTTTCCTGTTTCGGGTTAAAGGAGTAGTTCACACACAAAAAAAAAAAAAAAAAAACTTTTGCTGATAATTTTACCGCTATGTCATCCAAAATGTCCATGTCTTTCGTTCTTCAGTCGAAATTAAGGTTTTTGATGAAAATATTCCAGGATTTTCTCCATATAATGGACTTCATTGGGCACCAAACGGTTCAAGATTTAAATGAAAGTTTCAGTGCAGCTTCAAAGGGCTTTAAACGACACCAGATGATGAATAAGGGTCTTATCAAGCGAAACGATCTCTCATTTCAAAAATAAATAAAAAAGTTTTAAGTTTTATTTTTGAAATTGCTGATTGTTTTGCTAGATAAGACCCTTATTCATCGTCTGGTGTCCTTTAAAGCCATTTGAAGCTGGACTGAAACTCTCATTTGGACCTTGAACCGTTTGGTGCCCAATGAAGTCCATTATATGGAGAAAATCAAAAACCTTAATTTCTTTTCGACTGAAGAAAGAAAGACATGGACATCTTGGATGACATGGGGGTGAGTAAATTATCATCAAAAGTTTTTTTTTAAAAAGTGAACCACTGAAAAGCTCCAATGTTTTCAGTAATGTTTCAGTGTCAAACGAAGTTAACCTTCTCAATAGTTTGTATATTGTGTCATGTGATATGGTTTAATGATAAGAGCCAATGATTTGCCAGTGGCCTCTATGACGTATCTAAACATAATCTAACATATTTAAACATAACTTGTATAAATGTATCTGTAGTGGCATTGTCACAGACTGATTTTTATTACATGCCGATTTGCACAGAATAACTTTTTGTAGTTCCGACACAACTTGACGCCCATTACTGAATGAATTCCCCAAAATATCGAACATTTGAAGACGTTCAAGAAGATTTAATTCCTCTTTCGTGATTATGAAAACTGACATACGGTAGTCTCAGGGTTTCAGTCAAATCCCCTACGCCTTTTTGCGTAATTTAATTTGTTTCCCTCTTTTTTCCCTTACAATAGACAATTACAGTAGACGTTGCACAAAGCAGCTCAGGAGAAATTAACAGCTTGACAGAAATTAAGTGTGAAATTGCTTCAGCAACAGGTACATGATAAGGTTATAATTGTTTGCCAATGAATACCAAAGCCATTTCCTCCCAAAGAGGATTGTTTTGTTGTTGTTGTTGTTTTAATGGAAAGGAAGTATGAGAGTTTAGCACAAAAGAGCAAGTGGAACGCGAGCCCGCAGTGGTCAATGTGCTCACTGTCGTCCCCGTGGCCAGCTGGTACAGTGCCAGCCTAAACACATTCAGATTTGTTGTCACCCTTGTGTTTGCCCCCTGACCTCTGGAGTGCATTGAGGCTAACTGCTTCTGAAGTCAGGGTCAGAGTTCAGTCTGTCCAGCAGATGTCTCCGAGAGTTTAGGCAGGAGTGAGGGATGATTTGCATGTTTTTCAGGATGCCGAGTCCCCAGCAGGAAATGGGTGACATCCTTCCCGGACTTTTTAGTTTGGCCTTGAGAAAGCTTTGTCCGCCTGAGTCTGTTTCAAACACAGACACAGTTACAGTTATAGATGCAAACATGTGCGTAAAACAATCTGGAAAGTGGTTGGAGAGGCAATTTTGCGAGAGGCAGTTGAACTGGAGAGTCATGGTGGGTTCATTTAGCTTCCTGCTGATGGGAGACCCCCCCAGCCCTGTCAGAGATCGAGGGAGAGCTATTTAGGATTCTGGAGGGCAGTTAAATGATAGTCTGGCTGTGCTAACTGTATAAAATTGTACCATTTCCATCAATTATTAAAGCTCCCTGTGGACCAGTAACACCAAGTGGATTTATCATGCTTTGGAACACTCATGACCGCTTCTCACTCAATAACCCCCACTTTCTTAAAGGGATAGTTCACTCATTGATTTACCCTTGTGTCGTTTAAATCCTGTTTGAGCTGCTTTCTGCCACAGAACACAAAAGGAGATGTTTTGAAGACTCTGCTGATGACTCTCTTCCTTGCATTTAAAATGGATGGGGACAGAGCTTTCAAAGTTCGAAAAGAACACAAACACACCATAAAGGTATCATAAAAGTGTACCGTAGCCTGGTAAGCCAGACCTACATCAAGATGTTAGGTCTGGGAACTCACAATTGGCATACCTCAATCCGAGGGGCGGGATAAACGTTTGTCTTTAAATATCCCTCTGCACGCAATAGGATAGCGCTACAACCAACCTGGGGTGCGTTTCCCGTACAACTACGTAGTTTGCTGCTTCACCACCATAGTACGATGCATCGTTGGATAAATCAACTAGTTAGTCACGACTGTTTCCCGAAACCCATTGTCGCAAAGCATCGTTCAACCATGTTGGTTTCGCACGTGGTGGAGTAATAACTACTTTTTAATGAAACTGTTTGAGATCCAATTAACGCTAGATTTTTTTAAAATATAAATTATAGAGATGCCATCTGAGGACTATTTCTAATTGTTCTCAGTTGTTTTGCTTTATTACCAGACTCAATATTTGGCTCGTTCTTACATAGTAGAGTACATTCTCACATGCGCAATCTTCAAAAACGGTACTTTAAATCTTTTGACAAACTAAAAGTAAACATAAATTACATTTGTATGTATTTTAAATAAAAGGCACCGGTTACTGAATGTCGCCTTGCTTATTTTGCTCAAAATAAGGATTTATTACATCCAAATGTAGTGCAATATCGAAACTATGCCTCTAACCACAGGTCGAGAGCTGTCGTTGAAACCACACAACTTTGCGATGCTGTTTGTGAATGTTCGTTGGAACGATTCTTTCGGGAAACACTGACTCGTTGAACTGTGCTGATAATGACGGAAGTAACGACGGACCATAGTTGGCTAACAATGCTTTCGGGAAACACACCCCAGAGCAACGAACGGCTGTGGCTGAGTGAGTCTCATGCGTTTTCCCACCAGTGGAGCTAGTTGATATATTAAACTTCTGCTGTATCCGTTCGTCAAAAACCGAACACATCTTCTTTTTTAAAGAATGACTTAAGTGATGTTCTCTTATCTCCAAGTCATCCAGAGTCGCGGCCAAAGCTGAATCGAAAGACCGCTGTTCGCCAGCAGCATCTTATTTTCAAGTAGCTTGGAAATCACCAATGGAAATCATGGCGCAGAACCGTCATTGTGTTAAGCCCGCCCACCAACTCTATACACGATGTGATCGGCCTGACCAGAGTTTCATTTTTCCACTTCGAATGGAGAGTTGCTAAACCACACTGGCTGCAAAATAATTTTTGCTGCCACTAGGATGCTTCTAGATTTCTAGGCTAATAAAAGTTGTCCAGACCAGAGATTTTGAAACCTCTGGGTTGGTAGAAAATGTGATAGACCAAAACATTTGTAATTTGATTATTTATTAGTTTTATTTTATTTTTATTAATATTAATTATATTGTATTATATCAAAGAACTTAATAAATAATTAAAAAAAATTAAGTACATAAATATTTCAGTATATTTTACTAGCACAATGACGCATTAAAACGAAGACATTTAATTAAAAAAAAAAATGTGCAAATCTTTCATCATATTTGGGGGTGCTTAAAAAACCCTGGTCCATTTGAATCTCACTGTATTCAAAACAAATCCACAGTGCTTTATTATTAAAAAATGTTTATAGATTTTTCAAAATATTGAGAATTTGAAAAGTTTTTTAATTTCCGTCCATTATGTCACAAATATGCCATTTCAGTCAGACTTAATTGGACTAAAATATGACATGACAGGACATATTGATTAAATGTGAAGGACATTTTCCTCAGAAGAAAATAAATGGTGTAAAAATTAACACTTTTCCTGTCCCACCAAGCCAGTTATATCAAATCCCCCGTCATTCTACTAACAAGATGAATCCATTGACAGGACACTAATGAAGTAATAGCGAATTCTTGAATCTGAAGACAGCTTAATTATCCACCAGCCCTTACTTTTTACCCCTAGCTGTATTAGGCTAGCGCTAACCCTCGCTCTCATTAAGAGTCTTTGTTTCAGGGAATTGATCCAGAGTGAGAGTCCATGCGGCTTCTTGAAGATGCCACAGCACAAGATTACTTTGCAAGGAGTTCCAGGATCTCACTTTACTCACATTCCGAGTCCTACAGATGGGCTCCTCGCAGCTCTGACGGCTTAGTTGCACCGCCTCCCTGCTGTGCAACATGATGTTACCTGCGACTGGCTCTCCTAGGACTTTGGGGGGTTGTCGGATGTGTCAGCCCCCGCTGAGCCGACAGGTGCAGGTGTGTTCCATCTTGGTGATAATGACGAGGGTGGGGATTTTGACAGCTGGACCCTCGGACATCTTCCAGACCGGCATATCGGCACACCTGTGGAGTCCGAAAGCGCTCTGGAAGAATTTGTGAGTGCATGTCCGCAAAGCCCTTCTCCTCTATCTGCTTTCCGTAGGGGACTTTCACCCAAAACATACTAATTAATTTCTTTGTTTTTCTAATTAACGCCTTCTTGGCCCATGTTAGCATGTATGCTAATCTGTGTCTCAGAGCAACTCGATGACTCGAGACAGGATTAATGGCTGCCTGTCAGGTCTGTCCCTAAAAGGGACTTTAGCAGTGCTCTGTGTAATATTAATAAATGACATTATACTTATATTTCATCTATTCTTTCAGGGATTGTACCTTCTGAATTATAGAATAGCATCATGAGGGGAAGTAACCCCATGTTATAAAAACGAACACAATAAAGAACAAAGGGCCAGTATAAGCACTACTTCAAACTGACATTAGATCTTAATTTAGGTCGCGATGTAAAGTGATGTAAGCAAATCTACAGGGACCAAATACACAGTTTCGTGGCCCCATTAGTGATAAGTGCTCATGTTCTGCTGATAGATGCTTGTGTATTAGACTCCACTCCGGCTCTCACGGGGAGTATGAATGATTCACAGCGAACAGTGGCTTCTGTATGTAAAACCCTGAATGAAAAAGACACGTTCTTGCTGTGCTGACATGGACTCCATTAAACATGCTCAATATTTTAACAGATAGGTAAAACTCAGAGTATGTGTTCCTGTGCATGCCATGATCCAGTATATGCACGTATACGCTATCTGTTTGAAATCGAAAAACAGAATAGCATGAATACTGAGCGGGATATTGCTTGTTCTGAAGTTAAGCCAATAATTCACTCATGCAGTTAGGAGATATTACTGAGACAGCAATATGTTGTTCATTCCATGTGTTTGATATGGCCAGGCGAGCATATAGTTGACAGTGTAGCTAGAAAATATAGCTTTTACCTGGCACAATACCGTATAACATGTCGACTTCCTCCCTTTTTGTCCTCTAGTTTTCCCTTCGAGGGACTGGGGGGCTTTTCTGTAATGTGATAACAATCAAACTGATGAAATAGAAAAGCTGTTTGTGTCATTTGGGGGAAACGCACACAAATTGTTTCCTTTTCCTTTCCCCTTTCTTTCAATTTCAGACAAATCTGCTGTGGATTAGGTGATACATCGGATGAAAGCGCACCTAACCAAGCATCTGTCCCGCGAAGAATGTGCGAAAGAAAGAAGATATGTCATTATTTATTTGGATCAGTCACAGCGGTGTTTGGTGGAATGGGACTCTGTCTGAAATTACTGATTCACAAACGCCCTTTTCACATCTCCTGAAATGTTCTGTATTAACCTGATTCACAGTTTCTGGCACGTTTCCCTATATTAACCTGATTGGACTGCTGTTTTGTATAACAGCTCTTGAGAGGTTAGAGCTACTGGAATTTGGAGTTATTCCAGGTTTTTTTGTTTTTGTTTTTTTAAAGATGGACCAAGATGCTTCTGGGCCTCTTATTAGAGTTGCTGGATGTGTGCAATTCGGGAAAAAAATCACGAAAGGTAAGTATGATTTTGCCAAGTAGGACGTATTTATGGTTTCTTGGGTCCAAAGAAGCAGACAATTCCTATTCACCGATCAGATTTTAGGATAAGTTAAGGGGGTTGACCAACATTTAGTAACATTTTATGATGCATTAATTAATCATACATCAAAAAAAAAAAATACTTAAAATGACACTTAAACATTTACTCCCATGTTCTAGTCCCACTCAAAACATCTTGGGAACTAGATATCCACAACCCAGCTCCAGTAAATGCAACAACAAATTGCCATATAACAAAAATTGGTCAGACAAACTTTCATTTAGCACATTTAAGTGGATAAAACCCAATAAAATGTAGTTGAGACAAAAATGTACAAGTACATTGAATAAGTAGCAGATTTTTTTGATTGTTTACTTATAACTTACTTATAAAAAACCTATTGTAATGTTACCTCAAATTCCTATAATTTCCCTCTCATTTTAGTGTTAGATAATTGGTTTATGGCTAGAATATTGGCATAATTGTTTTCCAGAACCAAAAAAATGACGGAGAAACTTTTTTTCACCAAGATTTACAAATTTTTCAGTGTGTGTGAATTATACATGCTCACGCACATAAATCTACATACACCCTCCCACCTGATTGCCTTTTCCTGCATTGCTCTCCATAACCTGCATAAATGCTCAGTATCCGCTTTAGGTGATGTACGCTCTTTTCTTGCATATCTATGTTTATTCAAATGCGACATGTAGTAACTTTGCATAAATATGCAGATATTCCATAAAAGACCATTTGAAACAAGCCATGTTTCCAAGGACAGAGTGAAAGATGTGCAGGTATTCCAGAAGCCTCCGGACCCCGGGTTATTTCAGGTTCTGTTTAGAGACTTCTGTTTTATGTAGTTCTGATGGGTCACCTTGGTACTTTCCGGTCCAATGTGTCCACACACCATTTCACACTGTCCTGTGGGACAAGGCTTGGATCAGTTGACAGATGATATTGTTTTTTCCTCCATAAAAGCACCATCCTATTGTAACTGTTCATTTTAGATTGGAATTTCAACGGGAAAATATGCCTTAAAGGGCCTTTACTATTAAGAATAGGGGTGTAAATTTATAATGTTAACATTCTAGTTTGGTCTACATCACAAGTAATGGTGCAACATAGGAAATGCAATATAATTCCAGTGCATTTGTTTAGTAAGGTTTCTTTTTGGATGCTACATTGACAATTTGCATAGATAAATTTAAACAGAATTGTCTGTGATTCGTTAGAGGATTGGTTACAAACTCAAACTGAAAATCTTCTGCTGAACACAAAGGAAGATATTTTGAAGAATGTTTGGAACCAAATAGTTGTTTGGCACCATTGGCTTCCATAGTATGTGAACAACACACATGTGTGAACAACATGTCACCACATGTGAACTTAATGGAACTAGTGGCACATGTGGACAACATGTTATAGGTAATAATGTGGAGCTGATCTGAAATATATTTGCACGTTGTAATAGGTTTTAACATGTGAATTATGTTACCACGTCACAAATACTGTACATTTTTAGCCTTATTCATACAAAATGCAGAACAAAGCTTATAATGCATGTGTAGGCCTAGGCCCACATGCCTACTAATGTGAAATATATTCATGAAAATATTTTAATAATAATGTAGCATATAGTTTTTATTCAAGTTTGTTTTAATTGCAATACTTTTATTTCAACAATGTTTACCATCTATATTATAAATATATTAATCAACAATATAATTTTATATTTGATATAATCAATAGGCTACTGCTTCCATATTCTATTTACAAAGCACTTTCAGGACATCTTTACATGTATAGTATATGTTTTAAGTGCTGCATGATTTTGACGTGGTTTAATCTAAGCCGTGCACGTGAACTTTAGAGTCTCTCAAACACTGGAGCGGCCGGATAATTATAACGGGAAATGTACCTTTTGTAAAAAAAAAGAAAAAATATCTGACGCTGCACATGCGCATAACCGGTAAGTAGCAAATCTCGATGGGTAGCATGAATTTTCAGAACACCTGCGCGCAGAGTTGCCATGAAAACGGCGCGGGACCACTGCCTCTGGTAAACAACAAAACTCTCTCTCGCTGTTGAATCAACTTTTCACGGCTTTTTTTCGGGTGAGATTAGTCTCTAAAAGCACACGAATAATACTCACAACTGTTTTTTTTACATTTCTCCTACTTGTAATTGACACTATTCTGTTAAAAATGTACTTTATCGACATGGTGTAACGTTAGTGTCTTCGGAAAAAGTCCGTTAGAGGTACTGAGGTAGCAAGGCTAAAGAGGTAGCAGCTAGGCTAGCTAGCAAGGCTAACGTAACGTTAACTCGGCTGAACTTTTATTTATTAAAGTTTATTTTAATCACCTCTTATGTGTAGATGAGAGGTTTGTAAGGGTTTTACTGCGAAGTGAGTTAATTTATTTAACACAAACATAAACATAACGTATCGGTTTCAGGAGCAATAAATTGGCTGAAACTAACGTTAGCTCAATGGTAACGTTACCATTGAGCTAACGTTAGTTTCAGCCAATTTAAACACATTTTGATTAAAAAATGTTATGTGATTTCTGTAGTAACAAAATAACCCATAACAGAGAGAAAGCTCCAAGACTTCAACATTTCTGAAGAAATCTGCTGCCGGAGAAGTAACGTTAGGACACGTCAGCCAAAATTAAATGAATAAGTAAACCCAAAAACAAATTATTTTATCCTAGTTAAGAAATTATATTCTGTATTTTAAATTCTTTCTCTTTTCTGCATTCCACCTCTACTGTAGCTTCTTCCCTTTTAATAAACCTGACATAATAACATTGTTGGCTCAGTGACAAATGGCTTGTTGTGTTTCTAGATCCTTCAGTGCTGATGCCCTGCAACGTATTGAAGTGGAGCTGATCTTCATCTCTAAAGCACTATTGATGAACCATATGATTAGTAAGTAAAACGCCAAACATACACTAATGTCAAACATACACGAATTGTCTTGGAACAAATGTTTATGTCTCTTATGTAAAAAAAAAAAAAAACATTAAAAATAATAATATTGTGAAATAATGTAAATAAAAAATGTTTTCAATGTGAATATATTGTAAAATGCAATTAATTCCTGCGATCAAAGCTGAATTGTCAGCATCACAGCTTCACACCATTCTTCATAAATTATTCTAATATGACGATTTGATGCTCAAAAAAAAACATTTATTAATATTATCAGTGTTGAAAACAGTTGTGCTGCTTCATATTTTTGTGTTTTTCAGGATTTTTTGATGAATAGAAAGATTTAAATAACTGCATTTATTTGAATATGCATCCTTGCTGAGTAAAAATATTCATTTCTTCTTTTTTTCTATTAATTTTTAAATCTATCAATGACCACAAATGTTTTAACATTAGTGTAAACTACATACTGTGTGTTTGTGGTCTATTTAACAATGAATCCTGGAGGGGGGAAAATGGTTTAAACTGTTGCAATGGTTTACATAAAACACAATAATCAGCATAACTGTTTTTAACATTGATAATAATTAGAAATGTTTAGGATGTTTAAAAATTTTCTATTTTATTTTTTGCTTTGCAGAACAAGTCTGTGACTGACTTAATGAACCCAGTTGGTATGGATCATGCTCAAAGATGTAAGGGCTACAAAAAATTACCAAATTAAATTAACCAGAACTTAACTATGGACTCCATCTTCTCTTTCAAAGAAATGGCAACATGAACGGAAAAAGGGGGTTGTTGGTGAAAAAAGAGCCTTGACCTACAAAAGGTGCAGCTAATAATTGGTAAGCATGTCTGAATATCTTTTATCAATAGTTTTTATATGGCGCTGAGCGCGTCTGTCAGTGAAAAATTTTAATGTAATCAATCTCATTTCTTACAGACCATGTCAAAAATAGGCACCCAGGCATCGGAGGCACTGAGATTAAGGTCTGCATGGCACAAAAGTTAAAAGATCTGAGGAAACGAGCAGAAAGGTAATATTCAGACGATCCAACATCCAATGACAGAATTTTCATTTTTAGGTGGAGTATCCCTTTAACCACACCATCTGCAATAACCCAGTGCTGAATGTCTCTTGCTCACCATCAGTGCAACAGCCAGCTGAGGTTACAAGGTGAAAACTCATGAATACAAACATCAATCTTCTCCTTCCTTTTCTTTCAGGTTGTACTTCATTTCAAGTCTGTCTTTCCTTTCCTGACTCTCTATCTCACACACGTTCTCTCAAGCTTTTCTAGCAAACCTGGTGAAGTAAATGTAATGGACTTTGGCAGGGTTGTGTTGTCAGATCCCAGAGCTCCAAGCAGTAGAAGGGGCAGCCAGAGGGGACGTGACCAGTGGGAGAGAGGTCTGGCTGGGTTAGCTGAACTATGCTTTGGCCTTCTTCAGCTGATGGAGCGGTTTCTTCCTGGCGCCACCATGGGAGACTCGAGCCCTTCGGACATCTCGGACGAGGATTTTTCCAGAACGATGCAGGAACAGAAATAGCCAGGTGAGCAGAGAGAGGAAGCAGTCAGTAGTTAACCAGCACCGCTCCTATGAATTCATCGAATGCTGCTGGGCCCAGAGAACTGCTCAGAATCACAACAAGGTATTGATCTATATATCTCTCCAATTTATTTTGCTAGGCGGTTGTGGAGGTGAGAGGTGTTTCCGCTAGCTTTAGCTAACATCGAAATTCTTTCTCTTGATGTGCAAGGAAACCTGATGAGGTTTATAAACAGATTGCTGTTAAACTAGTGAAAAGCAGTATTCTGTCTACTCTGTGGTCTGTGTGGGTATTCATGCACATATAGTGATGGGGACACTATAATGTCAAAAAAAGCAACGTCCTTCAATTTAGACGTTAAACCGGGGTCCTGACTTCATGGTAATTAAAAATCCCAGGATGTCCTTCGAAAAAGAGTATGGATGGATGTAACCTTGGCATCCTGGCTTTTTTGCCCATTGATTTGCCCATTGCTACCTAATCATCCCCATATATATATATATATATATATATATATATATCCAATATAGCCAACCAGTATATATATATATATATATACTATATATATATATATACTGATATATATATATACTGATTGGCTATATTGGCTACAGTATATATATATATATATATATATATATATTGCTATATTGGCTACAGTATATATATATATATACTGATTGGCTATATTGGACTCCTCTCCACCAATAAGCTGGTGTGTTGTCTGGCGCACTATGGCTGCCATCGCATCATCATCTGGACATTGGTGGTGGTTGAGGAGATTCCCCCTTAAATGTAAAGAGTATAGAGAAAAGTACTATATAAATGTAACAAGTTATTAAGTATTATTATTATTGTTTTTATTTTGGTATTTTTTTTTAAATATTAGCCTACTACAGAATGTTCAGAATGTTTTAGAACATTCAAAATGAATATATGTTAATAATATCCCATAATGTTTTGCAAAATTATAAAATCGAATGTACTTAATGCTTGCATAACCAAGACATTTTTAATTTTGTTTGTAATGTTTGCAAACAATAGTAATAGGTGTGTGAATATCATTAGGAACCGTCATTTACCACAAACATTTGCTAAAAAGATTTAGTATAAGGTGATGTAACCGAGTCATCAATGCATTTCATTTGCTTAAAAATTCATGTTTAGTATTAACTACATACAGAGGAAGCTTTCAAATGGAAGTTTGACATCAACTGAAAGTGGATGTTCAGACTTTCTGAGTTGAATAGAATGAAGCAATACTGTAGTCATTTAGCATACTTTTCACAGTACACGTGTTACAAAATCCTCCTACAGCAACCTGGGGTCTTAAGGCCGATTGCCTGCTGGTTACCAGCCCAGAATGGGATTGAGACATGCCGTGGGCCAGATTTAAACCCACATCCAAACATGAACATTGTAGCTCAGTAGGTCTGGAGCATGTGTGCTAACCACTTGGCGGACATTAGTTCCCCTTGTCTCACTGGCATAGCACTGTTAAATGTGTACGGATGGTTTTGTCACACATGTATTTACACACTTTCCCCCAGATTTGCAAGGGGATGTGTGTGTCCATGTGTGCTACAGACATAGCTGAGTGGTAAACCTGAATGTGTCGCTCTGGCACTGGTAGGGTGCTCAGTGCATGTGTCCGTCTGTTATTGAAAAGTATGTCAGAAGGTCATGTATGTTGTTCAGGCTGAGAGATTTACACTTCTGTCAGATACCCTGTAGACGCTGTCTGAACAATCTCTTTGCCAGCCTCTCTCTCTGTTTCTGATTTTTCTGGATACTTTCCTCTCTGTCTTTTTTTTTCAGTTTTCCAGATCTTTTGTTCCCTCATAGTCATTTCCTCTTCCATCAACAAGTGTTTTTATTTAATTTAAATCTTTTCTTGTGTAACCCCAGTAATGATACCCGCTATGTTAAAGCTGCGGGCTGGGTTAGTATTTGTTTCACAGTTATGATTACCTATAATAATCACATGTATTTGCCATTCCCTTCAGCAGCAATAAAGACTATTGAATCCAATAGGGAATGTGAAGGTATGTCACACAGTGTTGCATTATGGGACGTGGGCACCTGTTTACAGCCACGATCTCAGTTTACCTTTTATAGTGGGTGTGTTTGGCTAAAACGAGGTAAAATTGAAGAAGAACGAAAGAAATTGACAATTTGAAAGAAAAAGAGAAGGGACCCTACTGGGGGAAACTAAATGCCACTGCCAAAAGAACATTATTTGGACAAACTGTCCACAATAAACAATGTTGATCCAGTGCTCGGTCTTGTAGCCTAGGCTAAGTCGATTACCATTGTACATAATGATCTTGCTATTTAAACTGAGAAGCAGCTTTCATGTTAGCTTGCTATTTTCAGCATATGTTAAGTTTACATAGGTTGTGCAAAAACATATTTTTGTTGTTGTTGTACATTTCAGCAATGCGTTCTCCCTCTTTAATCTGTCCGAAAGCGAGTTGACATCGGTTGACACACAAACCTGCGTCCCTTTACTCACTTGTTCAATTTGCTCCGGATGAATATTGTTGGTGTTTAGGGTGAGGGATTCATTTAATTGGGCCCATATTCAAGCTCTCGTTCACACACAAACCCTACGTTGCTGGCCTGATGTTTTCCACAATGCGATATGACGATGTCATGGCTTATGTGAGTACAGGATATGTGTATGTGCATCAATAAGACATATTATAAATAATATGAAAACACTGTAAAGGCACATAATAATTAAAATACACACATTATAATCTAAATAAACATAATACTTTCAAACAGTAGGCCCACCGGAATACACCTGTATCATTTCCATGGATCTGACTCTCAAGATTTTGTGTGTGACTTGAAATTGAGGCTCTCAATGTTTCTTGATCCCATCCCCTTGCTATCTTTTCCTGAGAGTGTCCTGTCCCTATACTGAAATCCCAACAAAAGCTGATCAAATGCTCTGAGATCATTTGTACACAGAAAGTTAGCTATAACACAGTCTTAGGGTCAATAATGGCTGATCAGATGTTCATGTGCATGTGGGAGCATGCGGTATGACTAACAAATTAGTTGGCATCCATTGTGATGTGATCACGTAACTGTGACACACACACACACTGCAATGATTAAGAAGTTTCACAGCACTCCGGGTCAGCTTTAATGAGACATGTTTTTAGTAAGTTTGAACACGTCTAAGCGGCAACACAAACACACACACACTTACAGGCATCTGGTGGTGTGTACCAGAGCTCTCCATGATACTCTGGAAAAGAGTGTGATCTTTGTAAACTCCTTCTCCTTGTGAAGTAATTGCAGGTTGATAAAGAAAAGAGACATTGATTTCTGGACGCAGAATTAGGATAATTGTTGTACATGAAGAGACTTGATGTGCAGCCATATGAGGGGGTTTATTACATAAGCACCACATGCAGATGGATGTTGTGTTTGTTTACTATAAACATGAGGGGTTGTCCTGGGCGCTGTTGCTATAATTGCTAATTTTCCAAATGATTAAATTCAAGGAAACAACTGTTTCTTTATCCCTTAAAAAGAGTAGCAGCTGTTATACAACAATGTGTGTGCTTATATCTGATTTTTTTTTCTGTTTTGTTGCATAAACAAAGAATAATATGTGTGTATCGTCGTAAAAACAGTGCATGTGTTTGTTGAGTCAGGCAGCAAAGCAAATATGGCCTGCGTGTTTTTAAAAAAGGTTCAGAACAATTGGGGAATTCACAGACTTGCTTTTTGTGATAGTAATAGTAATTAGATGATGCAACTAACGGTAACCATTTAGCATTTTTTTTTTCTGCTTAAACAGTATTTATTGATGTAAACTGCTCTATTTAATGAAATCGTACCTTTTTGAAGTTACGATTCCTGTTTTTACAGGAAACTCTAGATGGCTCAGGCTAACAGGTCCTTAACTCAACCTGCTTGCAATGACATCATTCTCTATAGACCATTTTGCAAGATGTAAACAACACTGGTCCAGAAGCACTTCCTGTTTCAGTTTTTTAACACTACACAAAAGCTGGGATAAAATAAAACCAACAGAACATATAAAACTGAATCAAAAAGTTAAACTAACATCTTTAAGAAGTTTTCTTTAAATGTGAAATAAAGAAAACAGTTACAAACTGAAGCAGGAAGTGTTTCTGGACCTGTGTTGTTTACATCTTGCAAAATGGTCTATAGGGAACAGCTAATTGGTTTGTGCTGTATCAGCAGCCAATGAGCTTGTGTGCTCAGTCTTCAAATAGCTACTTAGTTAGCATTTGCCTTGGAAGTGCAGCATGCTTTCAGAAACCCTCCAACGTCCCCAGCTCCACCTGTCTAGATTTGCTACGGGTGTTTCATGTATTCTATATTGTACAGCAGGGGTGTCAAACTCAGTTCCTGGAGGGCCACAACCCTGCAGAGTTTAGCTTCAACCCTAGTTAAGCACACCTGATCAGCTAATCAAGTCCTTCAGGATCATTTGAAAACTGCAAGTGTGTGTGTTGAAGCAGGGTTGGTACTATGTATTGTCAGTAGCAAGTTTACTTGCTCTGCAGCAGCAGCAATAACCAACAGCGGCAGCAGCCTAGCAGATCTATTCCACCAAGACCAAGTATAGCCTATGAGCATTTTCATAATCATTACCATGCCAAAATCTCAGAGAGTTGTCATGACTATTTTTATTAGCAGATATGAGTGAAATGCTTGCACTGTTAAGAGGTGGTGGTCCGTTTACGCGAAGTCGATTTTGGTATGATGCCCTTGCGTTGAAACTGCTTATTAAAGAAAAAAAAAAAGAAGAGCATTAATGCGCCACAGACCGAGTGACTTGATGGAAGTCTGCTCTAAAAAATGAAAGCAGGAAGTGAAACGCTGTCAACACTCTCCCATGACGCCCCTGTCACATCAAACCCACATTAACTGACAACGTTGCTGTTTTAGAGAAGAGTTATTTCAAACAAGAGCATCTCTCCAGAGGAGCCCTTTCTTTAATCCGCTGAACAAGTACAAACAGCACAGTTACAGACTGTTGAGAACAAGAGAAGGGAGAGATAGAGAGAGATAAATGCATGAAATAAAGCCCTAGTTGTAGATAGGAGCCTCATGATTGTCTATTTTTGTTCTGTGTGGACTGGCACTTCTGCATGATACAGTATTTAGCTGACATTGCTAATGCTGCTGTGACTTTTAGCGCAACAACGATTTCAATTGCTGTTTAAATTTCAAAACACTGAAACCGGGAAAAGTTCTGATTGAATTTGGATTGATTTGATATCAAGTTTCACAGGGCAGATCGGCTACATTCACAAAGCAGCATTTGGTGTTAAAGGGATACTTCACCATTTTTTTTTCATATTAATCTATGTTGTTCTCTTAACTAAGACGAGTTGATACATGCCTCTGTCGTCTCAGTGTGTGCACTCAATCGCACGAGACACTTTGATCGCACTTAACTAGCCCAGTTCATTCAATATGGGCCAAGCAGAGAAGCGACCAAACACCTCCACATTTTCCCTATTTAAATACAGTTACTCGAGCAGTGTAACTCAACCTAGGACGGTGACACAAAATAAAACGTTGCGCTTTTCTAAGCACGTAAAATGGATAACTATATTGTATGGCGGAATACCACAGCAAGTGCTTGGGAGACGACAGATGTATCAACTCATCTTAGTTAATGGATTAACATAGTTTAATATGAAAAACAAACAAACAGTGGAGTATCCCTTTAAGTATGGTTACGTTCAAACAAAGTTTGGCTTTTAACAATAATCACGTTTTACACTGTAACCGAACAGACTTTCTAACATATTCAGGATACAGGATCAATGCACTTCAGCCCAATTTCACCACGCACATGTCTCTCGATTGCGAATCCACTAGATGGCAAAACTGGTTTGGATATTGCTGCAAAGTTGTTGAAGATGGAAAATGCTAGTTGAGTAAAAACAAACAGAAGACAAAGGTGGAAACAAGAACAATGGACAAGCATGCAAGGTCAGATGGTGAAGATAAGGTTACACTCGACGGTCCACTTCATTCTACTTACTATAAGTAACTTTGCGAATACATATCAACTAACTCCCATTAGAGTATCAGTATACTGTAGTAAACTGTTAGGGTTAGGTTTTAATGTTTGGGTTGGGAGAATAAGCCGACATGCCAAGTTACTTATATACTAATACTCTAATGAGAGTTAGTTAACGTGATGCAAAGAGACATACCTGTAGTTTGTAGAATTGATTTGTAGTTGACCATCGAAATAAAGTGTATAACATTATATTATAAAATTGTTTTTATACACTTTTTTTAATATATCTCTTTTAAATTGAGTTTAGCTTTAATTGATTTTCGCTTGTTAGTTTTATTTTATATAGTTTTAATATTTTAGGGCTGACAAAGTTAACACACTTACTGGTATCATTAAAAATGTGCACAGTTGAATTTCTTCTTTTTTCATATTTAATGTAGGTTAGACATAACTAAAAATTGTTTGTGTCCCTTTTTTATTTTATTTCATTTAGTTTAATTGAGTTAATTTTTTTTTCCAGTTGTGCTGTCATGTGCAGGTCAGGTGAAGTGAGAACTAAAGTGAGTTTTTGGTCAATGAAGTATAAAAAGCTCAGATGATCGTTCATGCACTATATTCAACAACAGACAGAAAAACAAAGCAGTCTCAAGGGACCACTTTTGGTAATGTCTCAATTTTGATAAATATGTTGGTACTGTATTTTACATTTGCACAGTACTAATATTTGGAAGACATTTGAAAACATTTCTTTATTTGGCATGCGAGAGGACAACGATAGTCTGAAGTTTGTCGATGGAAACTGGCACATTGCTTGAGTAATCTTGGCTGAGATGGACCTAGCAGTCTATTATAAACCTTTTAATGCTAAATGTAGTTCAGCATGATGCAAGCCATAAATTGACTAAGCGCAGCTTTCTTTAGGGCCTTGTATGAGGTGATTTTAAAATGGCATTGGCAGTCTTTTTCGTTTTTTTCTGCATTGATTTAGCAGTATTCTGAATAATGTACCTCACACATATTGCTAGCATGATACATTATGTTATTAGGCAAAGCATTTCAGAAAATGCCAGACCTTTGAGAATAACAGGCACTCCAAGGTAGGGTTCAGTGGCCAGATTCAGTGTGGACCTGGGCATTATCCAACTCAAACACTCTTCAGTCAGTGTGGCATGGCTGTGTTCACCACACAGACAGATCAATACATGCTTGTGTGTTTGATGCACCTGTTACACACTTGTTAGTTGGCTCCTGGCTAATGTACTGTGCTTCTCAACTTCTCGACGATGTTGAAAACACTGGTCCAGCAGCGGCAAGCCGTGAGTAATAATGTGTTTACAAGTCAGTGCATGTTCACCATACTCCCCCAACACCCTTTGATTCATTATTAACAAGTACAATGACTCATAAGTAATTAACTCCTATTCTTAGTGCTGG
The DNA here is from genome assembly GCA_038021265.1 of Cyprinella venusta. Classification (NCBI taxonomy): domain Eukaryota; kingdom Metazoa; phylum Chordata; class Actinopteri; order Cypriniformes; family Leuciscidae; genus Cyprinella; species Cyprinella venusta. The sequence goes on from CM075879.1 coordinate 24,893,604, forward strand.
TTCATTGTTTAGTTTAGCTCACCGTATTATCACGCTGATAGCCTTGCAGTGGTTTTGTTTTATTGTTTTAACCAAATAAATGACTTGGGTGGTAATCATGTTATTATGAAACAAAGTTGGAATTAATTCATAAAATTAAACCCTGGAAAGGAACTGACAACTTTAAGAAGTGAGACACTTTTTGTTTACCTGCTCATGGTTTCATGGTACAATGATCTTAAATCCTTTTTTGGAATCGAGCCACAGCAAGAGCACTTAAGAGATTAGTTCACCCAAAAACGAAAAATTCAGTCATTTACTCTCCCTCATGTCATTCGTAACCCGTATGACTTTATTTATTTATTTATTTTTTGTTGAAAAAAAAAAATCCTGAAGACTCTGCTCTTCTTTATTTTCCAAACTAAGGCTTTTAAGCTTGAAAAAATCCATAAAAATATGGTATATTTAAAAAAAAAACATAGTATTTCAAATGTTCTGAGACCATTCAGTAGGTTTGCGTGAGAAACGGACGCGTCTTAATATTTGCTTATAATAGTCAATGGGTGTTACTGTGCCCAGATCGAATCAGTTAATTGATCTTGAGAAATGAGTCTGATTTATGAACAGATAATTCATGTTGGTTTTGTGAATCAGTTGATACAACTCAAAAGAATGATTCAGACAGTATTTCTCTCACAAACTTGCTAAGGAGAGTTGATTATATAGAATCTCCCTCTTTTTATCGTACTTTTATGGTGTTTCATTGATTCATCACATCTTCAAAATATATCATTTTGTATTCCATGGAAGAAAAAATAACAGGAGGGAGAATGAAATGATCATTTTTGAGTAAACTATCCATTTAAGTGCCTATGAAGTGCATTAATATGGTTTCAAACCTAAAGTAAAATGTGAAAATGCCTTTCTAGCCCAATTTGGCTTGTCTTTGTTTCCAAATCAGCAGAACACCATCATGACATCTTACACTATCTATTTCAGTCATCATAAACCCAAACAGTAATTGCATATTCAAATCTTGTTAAGAGGTTTATCTGATTTCATGTATTTTTCTGTTGTTTTGTTTCAAACCCCTCCTGTACCAAGATGAAGCCCTGAGATACAAGGGATTATCGCTTGCTATCAGATGAAGAACTATGGAAACACACACACAAACCCTTCAGATAACACTGTAAGCCAAAAAACAAAAAACGCGCGCACACACACAAACAATATTGTAAAAGCAGAGATGTAAAACAAGCGATCAAAAATGAACATCCTAATCTTCTCGGCGTCTTTGGCAATCTGTCGCTGTCCTGTAAACACAGACCTCTCATCACTTTGGTTTTGGATTTATGTTTTCAGGGCAGTTGCGAACAGACCCGTGATTTGATCTCAATCTGTTGGTGGAGACCTATGCTACTCACGTGAGGGTGGATGAAGGTTGCTCATCAGAGCTGATCTCCCATGACACTGTTTTGAAATCAGGCTAAATCAACAGACCCGATTCGTTGGCGTAATCTCCTCACTAGCCTTAGCGCTTTGTAAAATTGGAGCATAACAAGCTTTTCTGTTAATACCCTGTGAGAATGTCTTTTCTTTCTTGGAAGCGGCGCCAAAGTTCTAATAAGATATCATTGATGTTATTCACTCTGTTTGGTTTGTTTGGATCCATTTTGTCTTTCTTTGGACTCATTCCAGGTAAATAAATGCAGACAAGAAAGCAAATAAGCATTTAATTTATCTCTATCCCCTAAAGACAGACAAATTCCTCTCTCAGGCGTCTCTCTCTCTCTCTCTCTCTCTCTCTCTCTCTCTCTCTCTCTCTCTCTCTCTCTCTCTCTCTCTCTCTCTTTCTCTCTCATACACATCTGATGACACTTTCCTCCATTTCTTTTTGTCATCCGGAATGATCCCGTTTTCACGTTTGACGTTGTTGCTGTTATCGCTTTTCTTTTTTTTTTACCACTTAATTTTTTCCTGTTTTCACCCGGTTGTCTTCCGGGACTCACACATATGCTCCCAAATAGATTTTAATTATGATCGCACCGTGTGCTTTGTCTGGGCACTGTGAGTAATAAGGAAGGAATCGGGGCCTAATTGTTCATGCGGGCGGATGAGCATGCCAGAGATGAGAAGAGGAGTAGAGGGAGGTTGTTGTCCGCTGTGACCGGTGTCTCAGAGGGCTCCACTTGGCATCATGTTTCTGTGGAAATTGGATTTGTTAGTTGACGGCGGCTGTCCGCCATAGAAAAGTATGGCTGCTTCCCTCCCCAGAGTTGGCAAATCAAGTTTTCATCAGCAGGAAAGGATGTAGTCGCACCATCCTCTCATAAATCCTTTCATGTTTTCACTGAGAAGTGCCAAGGGGCGGGGGATCTGTGTTTCTGGGACAGTTAGCGTTCATGTGGAGTAATTACTGGAGTGTTTCTGCCGTGTGTAACTGGGAAGCTGGAATGTCGGTTCAGAAGCTACTAGGGTTTCAGCATGACCTTAACTAATTGGTGTCCAGACTTGATCCTGGAGGGCCACTGTCCTGAGCATCTGATTAGAAGATTCTTGCCTAGTAAGACCTTCATTAGCTGCTTCAGGTGTGTTTAATTGACCCTTTGCGTGGAGCTCGATTGACCGGTAATTGACCAATCGTACTTCGCCATCCGCCATTTTGTCCGACAAAGCAGTCGGGAGAGATAGAAGATTTACATGACAGGATTTGAACTTAAAAAACGGAGTGTACTGACGCCTTTCCGCGGTTAAAACTACATTCCTTCTTATATTCATTCATGTTTGGTTGGCACGATGTGAATAGAGCGAATTCTATATTATATATCTATATTCTAGTTTTGGATTTAAATAGGTTTGCTTCATAAAACACTGAAATATTTCTTTAAACATCTATTTTTAATAGTCCATATAAGAAAGAATGTCATACAGGTTTGGAACGACAAGGGTGTGACGAGTAAATGTCAGTGATATATCAGCACAAAAACATGTCATTCTTTTATTTGTTTTCTTTTTTACATTTTTTTTTTCAAGTCAATGGAATGAAAAAACTCATGGTCTAGCTAGCATTTTTTAACAAAAGTTATTTTAAATTGAGCGCAGTTAGCTACATAGGATTGCTCTTGTCGCCTTGCAATTGTGCAGTAATATTTGTACTGAACTTTTTTTGAAAGCTACATTAAACTAGAAAAACAGAAAACAAAACAGGGATTACAACCTAGATATGTTCACCTTGATCCATGTATGTTCATGAGGTAGTTGTGGCCGAATGGGTAGAGTGTCAGACTGGTAACACGAAAGTTGTTCACTTCATTTAAAACTAAGCTTCACTTCATTTTTTATAAAGAGTATAAACTATCTATGAAATTGCATCTTAGTGATGTCAACATTTGTCAACATGCCAACATTTTTAATTTGAAACCCAATATTTATATTTAAAAATTTAATTTTCGCACGTAAAAAAATAAGTACGACCTCACATTGTGTCAATCCCATTTACACTGCTACCAAACTTTCGTCTATCATAAAAAAAATTCGGATCAGGTTAGATTTTCTGGTAACACTTTACAATAAGGTTCATTAGTTAACATTATGTATTTGCTAACATGCACTAACCATGAGCAATACATTTGTTACTGCATTTGTTCATCTTTGTTAATGTTAGTTCATGAAAATACAGCTGTTCATTGTTTGTTCATGTTAGTTCACGGTGCATTAACTAATGTTAACAAGATTTTAATCAAGTATTAGTAAATGTTGAAAATAACATTAACAAAGATTAACAAATGCTGTATATGTGCTATTCATTTTAGTTCATATTAAGTAATGTAGTTAACTAATGTTAACTAACGAACCTTATTGTAAAGTGTTACCGATTTTCTGTCCGTAGCAAGTATTCTGAGAGGTGTTTTGACAATTCAAAGCAACCGAATGACGAGTACGAAAAACTTTTAGGACATTTAGAATGCAACCTTCGAAGAATTTAGCCTCTGAATTGGGACACAGCGCACATATGACTCATAAGCACAATGGTCTAATACTTTCGTCTAGCTTGTTTACATAGAAAAACAATGAAAGGCAAAAACGCACTAATGTGTCAATGGCCCCTTACTCATTAACTGCTGTATCTGCTATCCAGTTTAACCTGGCACTTACAGTAAACTGAATTGTGCGTGGTTGGTATACAAGGCAGAGTTCATTCCACTGAAATACTGTGTACAAATGTGGCTTAACTGTTTTCATAGCTGAATTCACCTCTTTGTGTATTGAGCCTATTCTGCTTAAAATGGATTTGTGTTAAAATGAAAAGGGTTTTTCCTCACACTTACTGGTTGTTTTGTGATCTGAAGTCTCAAAGGAGCAGTCTAATAGTATCTAGTCTAGTAGTACAATCAGTGAATTTATATACACAAGATGCTTCTCTGAATAGCCATTGAATTCTTCTACATGTTTAGAAAAAAAATCGTCTGCTTCACTGACTCCTGGGCCTGAAAAGGATGGCTGAGAAAAGGTAGAAATCCTGTGAATATCTCGATTACCCAAAGACTTTAAAAACTATTAAATCAACAACAACAACAACAACAACAAAAACTCTAAAATCTATAACAGATGGCTTGCTACTCAAGCTCTGTTTTGGACCCGACTCTCAGTACACACACTGTGAAACAGAGCAAGATGATAATTAGATAAGGGAGATAGATAAAGCTCATCTTTTGTGCTCACCGCTGCTATCCCAGAATTCTGTGCTCTCCCACCATGCCTCTCAAAGGGAATATAGAACAATAATGGACACACACAGCAGAGGAACTCGGATGGCAGACAGAACAGAGGCTAATGCGTGGTTCACGTACTCCTCTGTTCTGCTGATGTATAGGCTCAGTGTGGAGTCATACCTTCATTACTGAAGTGCAGGGATCATGGAGCTGAAGCAAGGAGTGTGATGGCTCCAAACAATGCCAGCCCATGCGTATGTGTGTGCATTTGTACATCAGAGTAAGGTTGAGTTTAGAAATCTTCAGTAAGGCCGTGTGAGGAGCAGGAGAAGTGACGCAACTTTTCACTCAAAAATGAAACTTCTGTAATCATTTACTTACCCTTGTGTTGTTCTAGCCCCATATGACTTTTTTGGGAAACCCAGTTTCAGCTAAAGAGTTAAAAATTAAAGCTTCAGTCCATAGCTTTTTTCGGATTAAAAATTATCCAAAATACATATTTGAGAAAATACATAACCAACCAGGGTTCAAAACTATCTACTTGCCGTAGCTGGATTTAAAGCGGTAAGCTTGTAATAATGTTTTTAATTCCAATGGTACTGGTGGATTTCCGCGGGGGATTCGAGCATCTCTTTGTGTCATTACGTCACATCTGTACACATAAAGCAGGAGTCTCGGCTAGTAGGCTATGTTGTGTGTGAGGATGTTGGAAGTGGAGATTTATAGCCTTTTCTTACAGCACTTGATATAATTAAACGTATCAATTTGATGGCGGGACCAGAACGGTTCAAACGACTAGCACCAGTGACAACAGATTCACCCGCTGTAAAATGCAAAAGACTACGTTCGGACAAGGCGTCACATACTGACGCTTTTGGCAATGCGTATACATCCAACGCACATGGTACCTTTAGCTTCAATATGAGACGCATATATATATATATATATATATATATATGGGCCAGAAGGTGCCTCCTAGTGGTCTAACCCTAACACTACCCCAGACCTAAAACTACCCATAACCGAATTGTGTTATATTGATGCTAAAGGGTGCCATGTGCATTGGCTGTATACGCATTGTAAAAAGCGTCACTATGACGCCTTAGGATGAGAATGCGTTGGATATAGTCGCATAGAGAAATACATTTGCAAGTGTGAGATTTAGTCATATTGTTTAGTCAATTTTTTATGTTATTGTTTACTCTCAGGCTGTCCACTTTCTACCATGGAACACAAAAGAGATGAAATTGAAGAGTTAAAGAAACATTATGACTTCACAGTCCTGGGACAATAGCAATAAACAGCACACTGTATTCATGGCATCCCTTATTGATGGAATTTCACATGAATGTGTATTTCTCATGTTTTATTCAAACTTCAGGAGCTGTTGTAAGAGTTTGTCTGTGCATCATTAGTTTGAGAAAATGTAAGCAAGGCCAAAACCTCTTGATCATTCAACAATGGAAAGCAGAGAGGATATCATTATCAACAGACAATACTTGGCTATATGTGAAGGATAAACATTTTCATTTTGGGTATCATTACAGTAAAACCCTGTCATGAAGAGAAGTTGTCAGAAGATAACATTCAAAAACAGAATTTTAGATTTTAATGTTAATATAAAAAAACAACATGGGCAATTTAATTTATTTCAGTAATAACAATACAAATTTTAGGATCTTTGAAAAGATCAGAGAGGCTGTAAACAAAACATTTGCCTGTATGTATATAAGGATAAACATTTTCATATTGAATATAAGTACTGTATTTGATATATAATTAACTAGGATGAAGTGAATAATCTTAAATATTGACATTCAAAAACAGAATTAGTCAATTTTATAAATTAATAAAAAAAACATTTGGTAACACTTTATTTTAGTGTCCATGTTACACGTGTTACATGTACTTACTTATAAATTATACATAATTACATGCAACTAAACATAACCCTTAACCCTAATACTTACTCTTACCCTATAGTAAGTACATGTTGTTAGCTTATATTACTCAGTCCTTTTTTATAATCCTCTGCAATTTCAGTAATACAAAGATCGTTAAAGGGATCTGTATAGTCCTTATTTGATATTTAGTAGTATTCCAATCATTTTTTTTATCAGTTTAAAATACAATTCCATGATATGAAATTCTGTGTAAATGGAGTCTCACGAGAGCCATTATGTTCTAGAAAACATTGGCATGTCTCTACATGTCTTTGCACATCTGTGTTAAGATTTAATGAAGTGTTGACATGGAAGAGGTTGGAATATAGCAGAAACATTAAAACAAAGCTGTCTGGTTGAACATGTTCTCTTCATGTTGACCATTAGCCTACATATTGACTCTGGTATTTGTATGTGCAATTTCAAGGTCTGTTAGTGAAAAGATGGTGATGGATGAATGTAGCATGACAGATATGAAACTTGAGCACTTTAGACAATATTGTTTCTGAGAGTGTGTCAGGGAGCAAATACCGTATATCAAAGATTTTCAAGACCCTGTAAAAGCATAAATAGCTATCTATGACTCTAAGACATAATGTTTAATAATCACAAGACTGTATGGTAGTGTGTGCTTAAAAGTTGCCAAAATAAAATTGATATGCCACATTTTCAGATCAACATGAAACGTCATACATGCAATCAGTTACTTCGTTGTTGCATCAATACTGGTTCAACCCAGTTTCCTCACCTTGTGCATTAGAATGGCCTCGTGGTTCTCATAATAACTAATTAAACCATCCTTTGACCTTCCAAATACTACGGCACACAGTGAAATTTGATCATAAGTCTATGACGCCAACCCCCTATGTCCAAAAGTCCATTAATTACCCCGCAGCTTTTCTCCCCAGCCCAGAGGAAGGTGACATAGTTTAGCTCTCCTGCTAGGCTCTGCTTTGAATTAAGTCTTTGGGAAGACCTTGCAGATCCCTCTCGCCATATTGCGATTAATCAAACAGCGTTAATTATCTCATTATGAACTAGAGATGGATGTCTACGCCACATTGGACGGTGAGCGGAAAGAGTGAGAGACACAGGGGGCACGAGTGTGTATACAAGTGAGAAAGAGAATGCCATGGAGACATGGAGACTTGAGAATAAGTCCAATTTGAAGGATTACAGATACGCGTTATTCTTTAATACATTTGGCTGGGGATGTGGTGACGTGTCCAGAATGGAAGTGATGACATCAGCGCAAGCAACTTATCCGCTACTCTAGTTTCATTGCCACAAGCCGCAAGAGATCCCTCATCATCATCCTCACAGCATGCTTTCGTTCTTCTCTCGCGCGCTCCTCCAGCACAGCTGGCCCACACCACATGCTCGCTCATTCACATGGAGGATTAGACTCTGTACAAATCCGTCTCTACTGGCCCGGACACTCTGCCTCTAATCACAGAGGAGATCTCATAAGACTATTTCAATTGTTTCCTCGAGATTGCAATCAGATTTACTGAACAGTTCACCTAAAAATGTAATTCTTGCATTATTCACTCACCGTCATCTTGTTTTAAACTCAATTAGTGTTTTGTTGTTGTTGTTGTTGTTGTTGTTTATTTTGAAGCAGCTGTTTTCTATGGGTAATGAAAAGTATTACATATCAATAATGCATTATATTTCAAGTCTTTTGAAATCATAAATAGATTTGTGTGAAAAACAAGTAATAATTAATTGATAATGTTTTACACTGCTGCAGGTCTTAAACCATGATGGTCATGAGATTTTAGAGTAAATATATATATATATATATATATATACAGTATATAGATGGATGGATGGATGGATTTATGGATGGATTTATGGATGGATTTATGGATTGATGGATGGATGGATTTATGGATGGATGGATGGATGGATGGATGGATGGATGGATGGATGGATGGATGGATGGATGGATGGATGGATGGATGGATGGATGGATGGATGGATGGATGGATAGATAGATAGATAGATAGATAGATAGATAGATAGATAGATAGATAGATAGATAGATAGATAGATAGATAGATAGATAGATAGATAGATAGATAGATAGATAGATAGATAGATAGATAGATGTTTAAATTTAAACATTTCTTAGTCTACTAATACTCTAATACTTTAAGTCACTTGTAGTTAGTATGGTCTAAAGTGTATCAAAGTACTTCTCAAATTCTACCAAGACCAAATTTCTGGACAATACTATCCACAATAACTGTATAGTGCTACACTCATTCTGTAAATGAGTGTAAGAGACCATTCACAGTTCAGTGATAAAAAAGGCCAGTCAAAATGCACAATACAACAGTTTAAATGTTCAAGCACATGGAGTTTTAATGCTGACTGCCAGGCTATTGGAGAAATACAAAGCAGACGAAGATCAGAAGGAATCCGATATTGAACTTTGTGACCTAAAAATCTTCATGAGCACATTAGACGTCCCTTTTAATAAATTTTATATGGAACACGTAATTGCGTTCACGAGATTGTGGCGTGATCAAAGTTTCAGAAGCTGTAGAAATGAGAGTGTATGTGCAGAACTACAGGAATGTGTCCTATTATTTCAAGATATAGTTAATTCGTTCCACATTAGAATATGAAAGGTTCTAGTAGAAGAGTATCTGTATAATTTCGTTCTTAAATGGGGAGAAGCTAATTACACTGACAAGGTTATTTTACCAACGTCTTTTAAAGTGTCAGTCCTCTACCATTTACTGATCCGTCCTCTGTAATCTGTACCGAAAACCTGAAGAAAGGGTTTTAAAGAGCAGTTGGTAGAGGAGGCTTAATCCCTCTTAAACATCCTTAATGTCTTCTCAAGTGGGACTTCCTCAGGAGGAAAAGAAGAGTACTTTTCAGCTAATCTGTAAATCAGCTTTGCCATGAAGGACTGCGGTTTGTGGCTTTGGCTCCAGGAAATAACTTCTCTCACCTCCTGAGTGGTGTTCTTTTCAACTTTCCTGTGAAATCTCTTACCTCGCCTTCAAATAAACGCACAAATATACGCTGGAAATGTTAATAGTCGAGGAAGAAGCCTTAAAGGGGGGTACCATCATGAACAAATCAAATTTTTTTATTGTGATCTTTAGAGATAATAAAGCAATATCACATGAGCAAGATATCTGTTTTTCCTGTGTTAATCATCCCCTTGTTGATATTTGGATGATTGTGAATGTGATATTGATTTTATACAACAGTTCAATAAACAAAAAGTCAATATTAAATAACTATTGACTGTTACTTTTTTTTTCGAATGCTGAGGCAGAATCGTTTCGCATCTCCAAGCAACAAACAGGAGTGGCGTTTGTGAATATATCAGCGTTTTGAACACTTGTTAGCATTTTGCTAGCTGTCAATCCTCCAAAGAGAACTTGAGGTAAAATATTGTTTTTTTTTTTAATATATTTTTACTTTTAGTTTTAACGTTAACGCCATCGTCTCTTTTTTGTTTCGCCAGTTTTGAAAGTTGTGTATGGAAAAGCTTTTGTGTTCCTGTTGGTCAATCTCATACATGTGATGGAACCGTCGTGGACGACCGTTAAAAAAATTAAACATGCTAGTCTTTTTGTCGTGATGTCGTGAAGCATCGCAGATGCGACATAGGTTGTCGCCCACTATGACACACTATACGATATCTTTTGTCGTGACGCCCGTTGTCGTTTACGAATCCCCACGACACCCTACGTCAAAACGGATAGTGCCAAAATCAGACTAAAATCGTGTAATCTGAACCAGGCATTAAACCTCTTGATCTAAACCTCTATACACAACCGCCGACGGACTCGCGCATCCTCCATGTCTGTAGTTGTTTACCACTTTTCACTCATGTTTGTAGTCCCCGTACAACTCGCGATGGGTTGTGTGCAATATCAGCCGTTAGAGTGTGCATCGATCTGGATTTTGGGTTCGGATCTTTGGAACACTCATCTCAACATACTACGATTTGGGACATATTAATTCTGTTTTCGAATACTATTTAGGACGCATAGTTTGCGAATTGGGAGGCAGCAATTAAGTAGGTCACAGACAGTGACAACATGAAGTATGTTTGAATTTTATTCATACTTCCCACATTCATACTATAGAATAACTTATTTAACGGCTAGTTTCAAACCAAATTTTGTACTTAAGTGTGTATAATTTGGGACGCAGCTAGTCACTTGTTTTGCTCCTAAATGAGTTAGTGTTTTAAATGAATCGGTTGAGCCAATGATTTAGTTGCTCTCTCGTAAAGACAGTCACTTCAAAGTAGTCGCCACCTACTTTGCGTGGTGTAACCTGCAGAGTGAAAAACTTTTAGGACTTGTCCTGATGTATTTTGATTTCTGATGTCAAAAACTTCAAATGTTAAAAGTATTTTGGGCTTTCAGAAACCTGGTGTTGTTTTGTTCCTTGCTGTCTGAATATCACCCTATGGTTCTGTCTGAACGATCAACATTAAGTTTATTTTTATATAAGTATATAAGTATTCATTATAGTCTGATCTTAGCAGTTTTTTAACATTTCATTGCTAATTATTTTGCAAAGATGCACTCACACGAGGATATTTATAAAGCCTTGCAAATTTTTAAAGGCCCAGCAGCAAAAACATTCAATATAATTTTAAGGGTCTGAGACTGCATAACTAAACTAAATTATGTCTGTTTTTGGTGAACCCCCCCCCCCCCCCCCCCCCCCCAAACACTAAGTAGTACAAAAATGTATGATATGACCCCTTTAAACCTATGCTACTAATAATGATACAGGCCTACAGCATAAACTGTAAGAAGTGAATATTCCATCATTTTGTGTGTGTTGGGAATGTTTTTGTTTTAATGGAGTGTGTCTTGTTGTGGATGACCTTTGGCAGTAAATAGGGTGTTTGAATAACTTCAGGGAATTGTGCAATCTTTTTCTCTCCAACTATAAACAGACCATGAGCTCTAACCGTGAATAACAGAACAGCCGTTAGCCCGAATCATCTGGGGTCTCATTTATAAAACTGTGCGTAGGATCCTTACTAAATGCGTACGTGCGCCCAAAAGCCAAAAATGGCGTACGCCAAAAAATATTCAGATTTATATCGAGCATCCTTACACCTTCACCGGAAATACCGCCGTGCATAGAGCCCATTGGCTTCAAGTGATGGGCTTGGTGAATGAAATTATATTTGTAGGCTTTTATCTTTCTGTAGCCTATATGCTATATATTTTCTTTAGATTTTCAGTCTAAAAGTGACCAAAAAGACATTTAACTCGAGCTCACAATCAGTGTCGCCAATTCCCTTTGACACAAGAATGTGCGGACTCAAAGTTTGCTTAAAGGCGCGCACATTCTCCCATCAAGTTTGTTTTTTATAGATCACAACCTTTGTGTGGAAACTGGCGTACATACGTTTTCAGCCTCGTTTTGTGCGTACGCACGCTTTATAAATGAGACCCATGGTACCATAAAGGAACCAGCTTTTTTCTTTCTTTCTTTTTTTTGCTATTTTTACTCTCTGTTATATCAATAGAACATTTATTCAGCTAAAGGCTTTATTTTTAAAACATATCTTGAGTATCACCTGAACTCTTTAGTATAATGAGTGTTAAATAAGAATGCTGGGAACCATCTGGCTGTTAACAAGCATAATTGTGAGATGATGGTTGTAAAATGTGTAGTGTGGCATATTTTCCTATTCACTGGTGGCACAATAGTATAGTGATATTATCAGATGCCAATACCATGTATGCCATTGTACTAAATGATTGCCATAAAGTACCATATTAATACCAATACCAGTACCGTACCATGATAGTTTTTTTTTTTTTTTTTTTTTGGTAACACCAAAAAACATTGTATTAGCATAATGCCATTTCCAAAAAGCCATGGTAATATCATTGTACTATGCCTAAAGAACCTAGAGTAATATCGTGGCATATTCTGATATTTCTTGCCAGTATCAGCGCTTTGTGATTTTGGAACCCGCAGCATTCTCTGCTGAATGATGTACAGTACTGGTTTTACTCTTGATGTGGATAGAAAGTACGTGTGCTTTTGGTTGTCTGTTTGCTGTCAGGTGGAAAGAGAGAGTGATAGAAAGCAAACGAACGTGTTTCACCCTTGTTACATCAGTTCTGACTGACAACAGTGGTGGCAAACTTCACAATGAGACCCAGAGCACAGGTTCGCATCCTCACCTGTCAGCATGCATCTTTTCTGTCGGATTTCTGATTTACCTTAACTCAGATTACGTAGAACTCTCCTATCCTCTTGCACTAAACATTACAAACCATAGTACTAAAAAGAGAGGTTATCTTTCTAACATATTTTATTGTGAACTTTTCAATAGCATTCTAAAATTTATTCATGTTTCTATACTTGGTTAAATGGTACAAATACTACTAAGGTCAGCAAGTTTTTATTTAATATATATATATATATATATATTATCTCTTATATACATTTTTATCTCTATTTATTTTAATTATGATTGAAGAATAATGTCTCTGGTTGAATACATTTAAATAGAGATAAATATGTATAATATGTTTATATTAAGTTATAATATATATTGATAATAATATAATTGCATCAATATTTCAGTATTAGTTTTGATCGAATAAATGAAGCCTTTGTGATCTTTGTATAAAGACTTGTGACTAACCCTAACCCTAACCTAAACTTAAAAAAACCAAACAATTGTTTTAATTTTTTAATGGTAGTGTAAAAATATTAGAAATAACTTCTCTCTATGACAACAGGGTTAGTTAGTTAGTTAGTTAGTTAGTTAGTTAGTTAGTTAGTTAGTTTCCACACTCTTAAAAATGCTGGGTTGTTTTAACCCAATTTTGGGTCAAATATGGGCTATGAACATTGGGTTAAAAATGTAACCCAATGGGTGGGTTTGTCCATATTTGACCCAAAATTGGGTTAAAACAACCCAGCATTTTTTGGAGTGCAGGCCGTATTCTAGGTGAGTCTCGGTGTCACAGTTCATGATTTTGTTCCAATTTGGTGAAATAATGCTTTGGAAAATATATTATCAGAAACTCCTTTATGATGATGTTAACTATTCTATTGAGAAATGATTTCATTTGTATTGTTCATTTTCGTCTGCGAGTGTTAGATTTTCCTTTTAACACAATTAATTTATGTACCATGAGTTACGTAACATATTTACTCAAAAAAACTCATTTTTTACGAGAATTCATTTTTGGACTCTTGGTTAGATCGCTCCTCTGATGTGATAGTTCACTAGTTAAGAGATTTTAAATGAACTGTTGGCTTGGTCAATTAACACCCTGCCATGCAGACTGATCATCAGCACATTGGAGAGCTCCGTAACTCACAGCGGTTATAAATTCCTTCTCGTCTCACTCCCGGCTCCTTGTTCCGTGGCCCCTGCTGAGCTCATCTCGGTGCCTTGTCCCTAGAGGACTAGAGAGAAAGACAGAAAGACAAGAGGAGGCTTTGAAACGTGCTTCTATTTATGCATTCACTCTCTAATGTGGGGAGGACAGAGGCAGAAATGAGAGATGAAGAAGCGAAAAGAAAAGACAACTGACAAAACGCCACAACAAAGCCAAAGAGTGAAGACGTTTAAATGGCTTTGACCCTGTCAGACTGTTCCCTGAACACGTCTGAAAAGTTTTCATGCGCATTTTATGAGCCTGTAGTGATGGCAGGATTCATGTGCACTGAAAAAAAAAACTTTTAAACCCGGTCTACACTGTACAGTTTTATCTGTCCCTTACGTTTGTTGCTTGTCAGATTGTACATTGTGACCCCGGGGGAGATCGTGGGCAAATGCCAAGGCAGATGTTTGAACATCAATGCTCTTTAATGCCAGCTTATATGATACATCTGAAGAATTTGGTCATGATTGACACTGACTGGCCGTTTTACATCATCAGCCATGTTATTTTCTGACATCCTCACTAGCTGCCCTTAGCTAGGATAGATCCACGTTTCTAATATGATTTTTGGGATATTGAATAGAAAGTGGATGAAATCACCAAGATGTCAATATACATTAAAAAAAAAATCATACTGCAAGGATAGTGTGTAATATAAAAAAACCAACATGTAATTTTTTTCTAAATGCTTTGCATTCAAAGATCTTATCTTCAAAGGGATCCTATTATGCTTTTTACATGACATTGTTTTGAATTAAAAGTAGAAAACTTTGTATCCGCTTTGGCCATTCATTTACACAACAACAGCATTTTGGGGGCCTGAAAAAGCAAACTTTTGAAAACAGGTTTTAGGCCGTGTGTCCACCAAAGCGTTTTTCCATGTGCCTGGCGTTTGTTTTCAATAGGAGCGCTGAGTTTTTTAAACACCATGAGCGTAACGAGGCGCTGAGCGTTTTTTCACGCTGAAGCGCCGAGCGCCCAACGTTTTTTTACTGGTCGCCGAGAGTTGAAAAATGTTCAACTTTGGATAAAACGCAGAGCTCATCACTATCACTTTTTACCCTGCCATCCAATCACAGTGGAGGAGGGGCGGGACTAAACCACACTGACCAACTGTCACAACATTCTTTCTGTAGAACGACATCAACCAGCAGAGCTAACCGAACAACATGGATGAAAAATACATTTTTAGTAAGAATCAAATTATCTGCGAAATCAGTTTCAAGTAAACTCTGCTTTGGATTTTCTGTATCATAGCAATGAAACGTCTCAACGGAAAATACGCTGCGCTGAAAAAAAACGCTCTAAAGTGCTCAAAGCACAGCGTCTTCAGCAGAGCATCTAGCGTTTTCAGCTGGCTAAAATGCTTCGTGGACACACAGCTTTAAAGTGAATGTTTTTGAAAATGATACCGTTTACAAAAAAAAAACGTCTTGCGGTAACGTCTTGCGCATGCGTATTGCGTGTTCAGTCTATTGACATCGCCAACTACTGGCCTGTTATACATAATATAGATTTTTTTCTGAACGGTGATCATTTTGAAAAAGTTGTTGTCTATCTAAAAAAAAAAATATAAAGGAAAAATTTTTTAGTTTTAAGTACGTCGTTATCGTGTAAACATACCCTTGTGTATTGTTATAAGCAGTGGACCAATCCCTGCAGACTTGAGTCGGCTGACGAATGGCGAAGACTTCACTTTTTGGAAGATAGGTTTTTAAGAAACCTTCAAACATTGGGTGAAAACAGGCAATGCAACAATACAAATTATTAGAAGAATAATACATTTTTAACATTAAATTATGTAATTGTATTCTAGAAGGCCACATAAACAATTTTATAAACCTGCAAATCAACATAATAGGACCCTGAATTTGTACCATTGTTATCCAGGTGGGGACTGTGAATTCCCAGACTGATCTCATGAAGTAGCGTGTGTATGACACGCCAATTCGTATTTGCATTTTTGGCGTGCTATCAAGACGCATAATCGCTTTTCAGCGTGTTTATGAACGCCGTTGACTTAACGTTATATAAATATATGACTTACCTCAACCCTGTCCCTAAACTTAACCTTCACTGGGGTTAATGGCATTTATGACTGTTCCCTTACCATCCTAGTGAAAAAAAAGATATGACTTACCTCAACCCTATCCCTAAACTTAACCGTCACTGGGGTTAATGGCATTTATGAGTGGACATTTGACGCGCATGTACAGACACGCGGAATGATGCGGACGTTAATGGCGTAGACATACACGCATACACGCGGATACACGCGGATAGCTCAAAATGCGTAGAGATAACACGCCACTTGACTCGAAAGTGGCGTGTATGTTTACGCAAAAGTCGTGATGTCATGTTGGAATTCCAGCCTAAGCTGAGAGAAGCCTGCATACATTTCTGTCCTGTCTGAAAAAAAGCCTTGGCCACCTGTCTTCCCTCCTGAATTGCTGCTTGTCAGGTATAGCAAGCATGGTGGATGAGGCAATTGAGCATGAAGGTGGATAACCAAAAGGGTACAAGCCCTTGCCATATTCATTGTCCATTTTCACCTGTCCATACGCACCTGCTTATTCTCGCTTGTTCAGCCCCACCTGTTCATACTTAACTGTTCATTTTCAACAGTTTACACTTAACCTGCCAATACACACTTGTTTATTTTCAGCTGTTTATGCTCAACTTGTCCATTCTCATTCATTCTTAGCTGTTTAAACTCATCTGTTCATTCGCCCCTTCGGTATGCTCCACCCCTTTAATGGATGGATGACAGACTGATATATATACATATGTATATATATATATATGCCTCTGTTCGTACGTGTCTATTCACAAGCGTTCAACATTCCAAACTCTATCACTGCAATTCAACTCAAGGAACATTCTGGCAAGACATTAAAATCTCACTATTTAACAGCACTCAAGTGTCTGTGGGGGTCTGCGCTGCCACTCGCTAGACCTCTCAAGGCACTTCAGAAATCTCTGTATGATTGCCTCTTACAGCCATACCAGAGCTTATTCAATCAAACAAAACAAGCAGCCAAAAATAGACGCCAAGGTCGAACGCGCAAACTTCTACAGCTTCACTGGTGAAAACTCTGAATAAAATAACTTTCCTCAAAATGGCCGAGAGTAGATTACCGCAGACTTATGCCATCAAAACAGAGCAATATCGACCCATCAAGTATTGGAGGCTACTGTGAAAAGCAATGCATAAGCAGTGGAAATGCAGTTGTCAGGAAGACGGCCTTTATCCATCCGTTAATGCTGGGAAATACACTCCGGAAGTATACATGAAATTCTTTTAAACCAGGGTTTCATAAATATCTGGGTGTGTGACGGAACAGAAAGTGGTTGTTGGATTATCAGTACTCAGACGAAACACGAGTGTGTGGAGAAGATAACAGAGAGGCTCCAGTGGAAACTCTAGGATTTCAGTCTTATGCCTGGTACGCATTGTACTTCTTTTTTTTTCACTGTCCCACACAAAAGATGACCATTTGTGGTGATTTATGTTTTCGTTGCTCCTAAACGGTGGTTCTACGTTGTACAGTGAGAGATTTAAAGATGGCCGCCTTCATAGTCTTGGGACCAAAGATAGTATGCAATAATTTTAGAAATTTAGCATGATCACGTTTCTTTGCTGCTATGACCTACGTCTACTGTGTAGCCAATAAAAAGGCAACATGAAATGGTGTATTGATCATTGCGACATGCTCTAAAGCTACTTACCTTAAGCTCCATTTGCAAAAAGCATGTCAAGTTGGCCTCTTTTCCCAATATTCTCCTCTTCCGCTTCCTCCTCTTTTTTTTCATCGCACATAAAAAACATTCATCTTGTACTTTGTTTAGCACTAGCTCATGCTGATGACTATTTTTGCCTCTATATATGATTCAGTAGATGTCATGGTGCTCAATTATCAGTAATTTTTACTATTGCTCAATTAACAATAGTTCAATTTATCATTTTGAAAATGTCTTTGCTGCTTAATATTTTTTATGGAAATCTTCATAGTTTTTTTTCATAATTTGAAAGTTCTAAAGAGCAAAATTTATTTAAAATAGGCATAAATAATGTTTCTTGATCATCAAATTATCATGATTTTTGAAGAATGACTTCAAACTGAAGACTGGAGTAATGATGCTGAAAATTCAGCCTTGTTATCACAGGAATAAAATGTAGTCAAATAGAAAATGGTTCTTTTAAATTTTGAATAAATGAATAAATGCAGCCTCTGTGAGCTTTGGAGGCTTCTTTAAAAAAAAGAAAACTTTACAAAATCTTAAATATTCCTATATATATATTCCTATATATATATTTGACCAGCAGTGTACAGTACATCATGCACGTCAGTGTCTGGTGCTGAAAATGTGTAAAATAGTTGAAGTTTTGTAATTATTTTACTTATCATGTTAATAAAAAAAATGTTAATAAGAAAAATTAGTCCATTCTTTGCGGTCGCTGTTAAATACAGCCTTTTTTCAACCAAAAGCCTTTGGTGTTTAGTACAGTCCATTGAAATTGGCCTTAGATGTGGAGTCAGATTTACTTTGGATTTCTGTCCACATGGAGAATCTGCCAATCTGCCAAAGTAGTCTATATGGTGAGTGGTCTTTAAGCACACAGAAACAGTTGGAGTGATTCGCTCGCAGGAGGCAACAGTGTCTCAGAGGGTCCATATTAGTGCTGTGAGCCATGACGTCCTAGCGTGGCCTGTGATACCGCTGAGGCTCCGTAGAGACAGAGAGAGCTTATGCAGATCCTTTCCTGTAGCACTGAAGGATGCTGGGAATCTCTCTCCAATCATCTCTCGGAGAAACAACCCTTCTGGCTTCTTTTTGTGGGATGATGCCGAGACTAATAAAGGCCTACCCAGATGTCCTGAGCTCAGTGCTCCTTTAATCCTCTTTTCCCTCACTTTCTTCTCTTTCAATTCTCTCTTTCCATCAGTAGAGTGTGTCCTGGTCAAAACTCATCCTACATCCTGAGGGATCACTCCCCGGGTTGAAGGGGGACACATAGAAGGAGATTAGCTTTGTGATAATGCAGGGATTCACACCTGGCTGTCTGGCCTGAAGCTGATTGCAAAGTCAATGGATTTATCTTTACAAAGCTGCATAAATCAATAAAAACCAGTGGAGATTTGCACCATTTTAACAGAGCAGGCGAGTTTTAGTCATATAGGATCACAGATCTGTGAGACTCTTTCAACTAAGAAATTACTTTATTGTGAATGTAGGAAGGCATCGTGTGCATTTTACACAGTTACACAAGCTGTTTCTTGTACAGATGTCCTTTATGGATGGGTGTTTTTCTGTAAGTCACCATGAAATCAAAATTGACCTTTTTTTAACGGAATATTGCAGTGTTTATTATAAATGATTTTTCTGTGCACTTTCATGTGCCCCCGTAATCTTTAATCAAAATAACGCTTGGAGCGACATCTCTTCTCTCCTCTGATGGTATTTACTGGCATGAGGGTGGGAAAATCTGTCAATCACATGAGATCATAGCAATAACAAACCACGAGCATTGTTTGTTGTTTTCTATTTTAGGAAATTCAATTAAATTCAATTTTTTTTTATAGCGCTTTTCACAATATATATTGTGAAAAGCAGCTTTACAGAAAGTGCATTTAAAAAATGCAGTTAGATAATCATGTATTAATTTAGGGCATAACATATCGCCGGCATTGAGTCGTCTCATCGCAGGTGTTGGGGCATCTGAAGTCTCCGGGAGATATAAACTGGAACTGACGAACGCTTTTTACCTTGGGACCGAGATAACAGTAGGAAAGCAGGTGGGAAATAATTAGCATAGCTGCTGTTCATAATATTGCATTCGATCTGATACAACAGTTGTATAAAAGGCAAGAATTATGTGAATGCTTGTCTAAAGAGATGCGTCTTTGATCTAGTTTTAAACTGGGACAGCGAGAGCCTCGAACAATATCAGGAAGGCTATTCAAGAGTTTAGGAGCTAAATGTGAGAACGCCCACCCTCCTTTAGTGGACTTGGGTAGGATTGACTAGATACCTTGAATTTAGAGATCTGCGATGGATTGTAGGGTGATAGAAGGTCCATTAAATACACAGGAGCTAAACAATTATAGGTCAGTAGTAAAAAAGGAAAAGTGGCCTTTAATACTTGAAAGCTTACTGTACCTCCTTGAGGGTGAGCAATGAGTCCAGTTCCAGAATAGGACAAAAACTGCAGTCATATGTTTTCATACCTGGAAATGAGAGGAGACTTGTGGATGTGCGTCAGATGAATAGCAGAGGCAAAACAAAGACAAGAATCACCTGCGTCAGGTGAAAAAAACGCCCTGTCAGTCACTTCCAAATTAAAAGGTATTTGGTGGGTTTATAGCAACAATGGAGAAAATGTAATTATGTTTGACAGGTCGGTTGATGGAAGATTGAAACCATAACTAAAACCTGTGTCCATCTGGCGTTCTTAGTTCGATGTGAAATCCCCAGTTTTTTTTTTAGTCAGCTTTAGGTGAATAATTTATCATGAAAATTCTTCACATTTGTCAAGTGTGAAAAACTGCGCACAGTGCATTTTAATTTAAAAGAAATAATGAAGAGGAATATTTTTTTTCACTTGTAGGAAGACAGCTAGGAAAGTTCATACGTGTGTGATTGATGTTACCAATTTGAGTTGAAGGGTCTATTCTTTTGTAAAAAAACTATTGCTTTGATCAATTTATTTACCTAATGACATGCAATAATATTATATAATAATTAATAATTTATTATTATATATTATTATAATTCAAAATGTATTTTTTTTTCATGTGGTACGTATGTAACCACCTAACCCAATTGCTTTCAGAATAACGTTAGTCAATGATTGTGGTGTAGTCAAAATGCTGATAAAATTTATGGAAAACACTTTACAATAAGGTTCATTAGTTAACATTAGTTAATGTATTAACCAACATTTACTAATAATGAGCAATAAATTTGTTTCTGTATTTATTAATCTTAGCATGTTAGTTTGTTAGCATGAGATTTTAACAGAGGTATGTGTGTTGAACACCATAGAAGACTTTGTTAGCATCTGTTAGATTTAATAGTAGGGTTAAAATGGTTTTTCATCTTCAAAACAAGTGGCCATACATCACATTTCTGCCTCGCCCCAAAAATATGCCACCTCCGTTCTCCGAAATATATATATGTAATATTGGGTAACTTACGTTTAAAACACAATAATGCCTTCGTCAGGTGTTTTGATAGCCTGGTTAAAACCAAACCATTCTCAGTTGTAATTGAGTTTTGGTCTGTCAAAGCGTCATAGACAAATAATTTCCAGAGGGGCGTCACCAACGGACGTCGCCGGTAGACCTAAAAACAATCAGAGCAATGAAGGAGATGACGTATGCAGAGCGGCGGCCGGTGGAGAAACATCTCCGAGTATTGTTCTTAGCTCGGTTTTAACAAAAAGGAAACGTTCAAATCGCTTAAAACATACGCAATACCTGATTCGAACGAGTGATGTTCGACGGCGGCATCCACGACTCACTACTGGTTTTGGTCCAGAATGATCTTTTCAGTAAATGATTCAATGACTTACTCATACCAAGAGTCATTTGCATATTATTGAATGAATCAGCATTTTTGAATCAGTTGAATGAATGGGACTGTATTAATAGTTAATTAGGTATTTTTATCCTGAAATTGTATGACTAAATGGAATTGGTTGTACATCATTATATATTGGATTGGTTCCACAGTTATTATAGCGTCCTTCTCACCATAACAAGTATTAATTCATGTTTCCTTGAATTCCCCAGTCATTTCTTGGCTCCAGACATGGCCCATTTTAGTGAGGATGAGCCCATTATTCAGGCTGACCTCTGAGGTTTCAAGCTCAAATTATGAGACTCAATGGGTGGAGCCCAAATCCCTCAGCACCCCCTGGCCTGATTTAACCTCTCGCCTCCTAAAGAAAAATGTAATTCCTAAAGACTTGGCTGTAGCTTGGGAATACCATGAATACAACTCAAGGGAAGGGGTAGAGATCTTGTTAAATGGGACATGTTGTGGACCTTCTTGGAGACAAAGACTAAAGAAAAGCAAAACAAATCTATAATTGGTCTGTGTTACATGTTCTGAATTAATTACATACATCTAATGGTTACTGTTTGTCATGTGTAAGCACTGAAATCCCCCAAGAGAAAAATGAAGTCTTGGGATTTCAAAGTTACTTTCACAAAACTGTTTCTCTCTCTCTCCATTCTTCAGAAAAAACTTTGAGCTTAAGAGTATATTTCACATCTAACCCTATGTAGCAATTTGCTATAAGCTCAAGGCACATTTGTTCTATGAGCCACAAATAGAAAAAAGGAAATGACCTACTTTCACTTAAATCATCTATTGTTTTCATTGCCACAAGAGTTAACATTCACGAACGACTCGGGCGGAAGCTTCAAAAGTTATAAAGAAATTAATTTAATCCCCACAAGACTGCCATAATAGGACAGGTAAAGACTCTTCCCAAACTGTATTCCCAATGAAATATCATGTTTAAGATATATTTCTCACTGAGGTAGTCTGACACGCCACTTTGTCAAACTCGACTACCTATTATGGCGAAGGCAAAACTCTTTGTTCCAAGAGGATCCGGACGTATCGCTCTCGAATTGCTGAAACTTAGAGGCTCGTTTCGTCTCTTTCTTTGAGTGCAACTTTTGAAAAAGAAGAATTAAAATGACTTAGATGATGGATTGCTGCTTTCAAATGTTTGTCATATTAAATTGAATTCCTCTCTTAGTTGGCAGTATTGCTCTTTGTAAGCGGCAGACTTGACTCAGTCTATTGTTAGGTTCCTTTTCATTGTGTTGTCTAACACAATGTGAAAGCAAAGTCTCTTTTTGATCACTCCTACGTGTGACAAATCAACACCACAACACCAGCAGAATGTCGCTTACAATCACAGATCTGAAACTGTCATGCTTTCCTGCACCTGTTTTTGTTTTTTATAAATAATTTTGACCACAATGATATTTACTGTATCTTCCTCTATTGAGTGGGCTGTTGGCACGATGCACTGCAAAAAGGGTTTTTGTCTATAGATAATGATATGGAGTTTTTATTATTATTATTATTTTTTATTAAGTGTGTACATGTAATTTACACGTGCTTAACATTTTTTTTGCTGTGGGCCAGTGATTTTTTGCCCTCTGCGGCGTGTACCGGTGTGGCATGCTTATATCAGAGCCTAATGAACAGATTAGAGAAGACACTATGGGCCAATTAAAAGCAATGAGGGTGTTTTGCTGACGTGGCAGTGTGGCGAGGTAATTAACATCACTGCCCTCTGACGTGCCCCACGAGAAAAACCCTGACACAGACACACTCACCTCTAGAATGCTGTCTAAGGGGAAATGTATTGGACTTACACTTTCACCTTTCTGTGGTATCGCTCTCTCATGCTCTTGTTTTTGAAATGTACTGATGCACTCAAATACAATTGAAATACACCCATTGTTTGGCGGTATTGTAGTTCAATGGTGATTTTGAGTATGTGTCATGCTTATCAGTGACGTAGAGAGTGCAACAAAGTTTTCTTTCACCCCACCTCAAGATTTATTTGTTAAAAGCTTAAACATACTGCTGCTAAATGATAATAATCAGAGCATTTAATCAAAACCCAGTCATTTGTAGCGGACAAAACAACACATTTTGGGTGTTGCCCCAAAGCAGCAGTATATTGTCAGGAAATTTACCTTTTTTTGTGGTGTAGCATATACCCAATATACCCAATAATGTCTTTTACATTCATCTAGGCTGAATCTATTTGGATAAAAAATACAATACAAAAACAGTAATATTGTGTTAAATGTAACTGTTTTCCAATTTAATATATATATATAATGAATTTATTCGTGTCAACGCAAAGCTGAATTTTTAGTTAGCGTCATTACTTCAGTGTCAAATGATCCTTCAGAAATCATTCTAATATGCTGATTTGTTGCAAAAGAAACATTTTTTTATTATTATATTGTTAAAAACAACTGTGCTGCTTAATATGTATATGACAGGATTTTTTAATGAATAGAAAGTTGAAAAGAACTTAGTATTTTTATTAGGGCTGTCAAACGATTAATCGCATTCAAAATAAAAGTTTGTGTTTACGTAATATATGTGGGCTTAGTGTGTCTATAATTATTTTGTATATATAAATACACACATGCATGTATATATTTAAGAAAAATCTGAAAGTATGTACTTTATATATATTTATACATAATTAATATTATTTATAAATATAAATATTTGATATATTAAGAACACATTTTTCTTAAATATATACATGCATGTGTGTCTATTTATATATACAAAATAATTATACACACTACGCCCACATATATTATGTAAAAACAAACTTTTATCTTGGATGCGATTAATCGTGATTAATCGTTTGACAGCCCTAATTTTTATTAGTATATTTCTAGCATTAGTATTATTTCTTAAAATAATAATAAGAAATCTTACCCAAAACATTTGAATGGTTTTGTGTAACATGAGCCATTATTATCCATCCAAAGTAACACGATAACAAGGACATTTTGTAATTTCGTAAATTTGTAATCCTTAAATGTGTTGCAAAAAAAAAAAAGAAATCATTCTGTCTCTCACAGGCAATTTGACAGTCAGTTTGTGGTTATGAAATGCTGCCGTCCTACTGAAACAGACAGGTAAGTAAACACATGCCTCCCACACCAAAGACACTATTAAGTGTGTGATAAGAGAACATATTACTTCTCAACCTCCTAATCAAAGCCTGGGGGCAACATAAAAGCACTTTAAGTCCCCCTTGTCTGCAATTTTGTACGGAGAGAATCCGTACCCTAAAATAAATTTCCCTGAGAGTGCTACTTAAGATCTCCAAGGGGGCTGCTGGCATTTGTCTTAGAGTTAAATTGCTTGTTATGTACATACTGTAGACTAATTCCATTCTGAACTCTATATTGGGTGAGTAGATTTAACAGCGGCGCTCGGCATGGAGGCGTTGCTTTCTCTGAACTCCTCCGGGTTCTGCTCACCATGGAGACCGACCACTTATTCCAGCTCACGGGTGTCAAATCACACGTTAATCCCCGAATCTCCTCGCTGCAAATTGCAGGGTAACACAGGAGAAACGATTCGGTTCTCTGATTGTTTTTAAAATGAAGCAAAGAGCGTGCTTTTTTGCCAATGTTGGGAGGAATCTGATCGTTCTTCACTTGTTTTCCCACTTTTACAGCCCAGTGCCAAGGTACAAGTCTCTATTTCCCCCACATTTATTTGGTTCCAGAATCTGTGGAAAGCTAAACTCCATGATTTGCTTCATCCCAGTACCGCCCAGCTGCGATATTGACTTGCGGTTTTCAGTCGCGTGGTCGTAGATCACAATTACACCAAATCGCGTGACGCCACCCTCAGCTATCAGAGTTCACTGCGTGGGGCCGCATCTTGTTCTAGCTTGTAGGCCTGTTGCCGGCCCTTTCGTCATATGCCTTCATACAGAGAGAGGAGGGCCAAAACTGTGTGTGACTGTTTGATTGGTATTGGAAAACTCTGTGTGTATGTGTGCGAAGTCATTGACTTGTCAAACAGGGGAAGTCAAGTCTGGCTTAAAGGCACTAGTGGTTCCCCATTCCCCTCTCTGCAGGTGCCCCATGCTTCTTTGTCAATTTAGACAATTATATTTCCATTATTTTGCTTTTCATTCCCATTAATAAAATAGGCCATGATTAATGAAGAAAACACCGATAGTGTAAATTATCCGTGACGAGCGTTGCTTTTTAGGGACTTGCATAAAATCTAGTTTGGCTAATTGTATTTCGTCGAGGGAAATACCTACGGCATGCATTTCAGAAGGGTGGATAAAA
Source organism: Cyprinella venusta (assembly GCA_038021265.1). Taxonomy (NCBI): domain Eukaryota; kingdom Metazoa; phylum Chordata; class Actinopteri; order Cypriniformes; family Leuciscidae; genus Cyprinella; species Cyprinella venusta. The sequence continues at coordinate 24,919,532 of CM075879.1, forward strand.
GCACTTCCATTTGAGAACGAACAGGTGAAGTCTTATAAGAACACAGGGAGAGATAGAAAGCGATTTATAAGAATGTCACTGTGATCTTACTATGTGGAGAGCAAGAGGTTAGAGAGTCTGATCAGTGATTTGGCACGTATTACCCCTATTAACTAGGGTGGGGAAGACAAAAACACATTTCTTTTCACCTTCTCTGTAACCTCTGCGTATATTAAAGTGTTTAGCCGACCCGCTTCTTGAGTAAATTGAGGTGTATGGAACTGATGAGACCAGATCGCTGTGGTCGGTTTTGAGATGTGCTTCATAAACGCCAATTTTTATTTTGAACAATTTCTGAAGCAATCATACTCTGAAATTTAGTTGGTGGAGGGCAGTTTTTCTTTTATTTTTCTTTTTTTCTTTAGATTACCAAACATAAAGTGCCCCCCTTCATGTCAGATATCGTATAGGTGTCTTGAGAAATTGAACAAGTCCTTATGACTGCCATAGGCCCTTTAAACTGCAAAAAAGGGCATATTTATAGTTCGCTTTATGTGTATTGATGGATCGGATTGCTATCATTCCTTTTAAACTTGGCCGCATAAATGTGTCACCACAGAATGGATGTAAATGAATGCTGTACTATACATGTGTGGATTGCGGGCTCTCAAATGTCGGTAAATGGACATCTGTTTAGAAGAAGTAAAGTTTACACTACCGTTCAAAAGAAATTACTTATTTTATTCAGCTTCACAGGAATACATTACAGGAATATATTTAAGATACAGTATATTCAAATAGAAAACCGTTATTTAAATGGTTATAATATTTACCAATATTACTGTTTTTACTGTATTTTGATCAAACAAATGCAGCATTGGTAAGCATGTCTTTCAAAAATTTAATGAAACATCTTACCGACCCCACTTTTGGATGGTGTGAAATTGGTATTGTCATTGAATGCATATCAACTTTAAGTGCATTATAGTAACCAAGTGCAAGCAGCCACATATTTTAGCCAATCGGGAACCAAAATAATTTAGCACTTTCAGATTAGCTAACATGTTTTTGTATGAAGAAAATGGTTAAAGTTAGCCAAATGGCGGAATGTCTACCTCTAACTTTGGAAGGGAAAACTATTTTTTTTTTTTCTGTAACCTATTTTTGGGGGGATTCATTGAGTAAATTGAGGTTTATGAAACTGATAAAACATGGTCAATTTGTGTTTGGCTCCAATTTGTATTTTCAACAATTTCTGATGCAGTCATTCTCCAAAACGTACCGTCACAGCAGAGGGTGAAAGGCAGTTTAATCAGCAATTGACAGTTGACAGATTGAAAACAGCCTGGATGAATTACATGAGATGTGCTGCCCTTGTGTTTTGGAAATGTATTTTTAGATGTCATCACGATTGACTCTCAGTTGAAAATTTGCACCTATCTGAGGGTTAGAGTTAACAAGGACCACCTTCCTCTGAGTTTCTGTGAGATAGCTTTGTACAGTAAGTGCATGTGTGTGAATGTACTGTACGTTTGCTGATGTGTTAATGAGGTGTTGCCAAAGCAAAGCAGTAGGCACGGTTCCAACACCCATACTGCAAATCCTGTACACAAGGAGCTCGAACTCTGTTGAACCGTCAGTGCAAATGAGCCAGTGTCAGGGTTTGTTTACCATTTTTGTATCAAGGTCGATGTGCGTTTTCAGTGTTTTCTGAGAACTTATTTTCATTCTCCTTCTGAAATGGTTAGGTCAGATATCTAAACTTTCTAGCCGTTTCAAAGTTTTCCAGTCACAGATTTTAATTTTCCTATCCAATAAAACAATGCAGCGCAGTTCACCACAGGGCTCAAAACACTCTCTCCACCTGTTCCTGCAGACGCTACATAAATCCATGTGTACACAGCCCACAATACAGATTTCTCTCATTTTCTGCCTTTTCCTCTCTCCTTCTTTCTCTCGCTGTAAATCAAAATAATACCTAGATCATTTCTAATTATTCCAACAGATTGAATTGATGAGCAGGCGCTTATAGTAATGAAACGGCTGTAAGGGTAAAGATTGTTCACATGTAATTATGTGTAGTGTGTATTGTGTAATGGAGCTTGAACATGGATGTAATGACCTAATATATGGAGACATTTATCGTCAGGAGAGGTGTGTATCAGAATCATAAGCAGGATTGGTTTTTCAAATGACGTTTGAGTTACAGTGTCTGAGGTTTTATGTTCTGATTCAGATGGTAATGAGATCTTTTAGTATGATTGGAGTGTTTGATGTTTGGATGTGGGCTTTACAGAAGGTCAAGGATGCACGGATCATTTATAAAACACATGGAAACAAATTAATTTATATATATAATATAATTCTAACGATTTATACACTACTGTTCAAAAGTTTGGGTCTCTCAGATGTTGTAATGTTTTTGTAAAAGGTCTCTAAAGATCACCAAGGTTGTATTTGTTTAATCAAAAATAATGTAAAAACTGTAATATTATGAAATATTGTTAACCCTTTTCCATTATTGTAAAACGTAATATATTGTTTGATGAATAGAGTTTAAAACAACTTTTATTTGAATTAGTTTATAACATATACGATCAAACCAAAAATATTCAGAAACCAGATATAATTGTTGATTTTTTTTTTTTTTTTTTTTTTTACTAGTGGGTGCAGGAGTTCATTTATGAAAGTGAGGAAGATTTATATTAAAAAATGGACCAAAATATACACTTTAACCTGATGTTTGCTGATTTTTTTTTTCTTTAATTGCTAATGCGAACATTTTACACTGCAGACTGAACAAAATTAAGCATTGCTTGGTAATTGGCTGACCCAAATTGGTATTCTCAAATTATGTCCTTAAATTTAACAGCTGACGGCTATTCAACCTAGTTCATTTGTGAGAAAGTCTAACAGAGGCATGACCAAAACCAATGAAATATCAACTGATTTGATAACTCTAAGGTCTTGTCATATTGTATTACCATTTCGTAAATGGTAGGGAACAAACTGTGATAATGTGAGAAATGTTGAAGATGTCTGAATACATTTTGGTTTGAGTGTAAATGGCTTTACTGTCACTTTTGATCAATTTAATGCGTCCTTGCTGAAAAAAGTAGTATTTAAAAAAAAAAATGCACACCCACACAATACTAAGCCCAAACTTGTCAACAGTAGTTTATTGGAAATAAAGCAATCAGTGTTTGAACCATGCAATTTATTTTATCTCTCTCATATATATATATATATATATATATATATGAGAGAAAAAAACGTGGTGGATTTGGACGGGATTCAAATAAAAAAGTTTGTCTGTAACCCTATTCGGATGGTAATTGTTTTACATGTGATGCAATTGCATTATTTACAGGTTCTATTGGTGATTTTATTGCCGTTTGAATGAGAAATGTTGTTTTTCTCCCATCACACTGGATGAACGATAGTGTTTTTGAATCAACAGCAGGGTTGTGTGGTAATTTAATTCCTGTCCGAATCAGTCATCTCTCGGTTACATGGAGCAGTTGGCCCAAAAGTGGTGTTGAAAATCTTTTTTGACCACTACCGTAGGGCTGCTGTTTGACTCTTTTGAAGGTAATGGCCATTTGAGCATTTGGTACAAAGGATTCTTGTTTCAGGGAACTCAATTTAACGAAATTGAGCACTACCACTCTACCACTTGGTAAAGCTTTTGGAGTGACAACCGCAGTAAAAAATTTAGCAGCTGTGCATAAATGATATAGCCGGAATAAAGATGTCACAACTCTATTGCAAATTAATTTCTTTTTGAATGCATGATTTCCATGCAGGTAACACTTTATTTTGATGGTCCACTTTACATTCTAAATATAAGTAAATTTGCCACTACATGTAGACTGTATGCTTAAAATCTACCAACACTTTAGATTGCATAACTTTGCAACTACGTCAACTTATTCAACCAACCCGAACCCTAACACTCTACTACATTCTACTACTCAGAGACATACAGTAGTTGACATGTAGTTGCAAAGTTACTTATAGTTAGTAGAATGTCTAAAATTGTTACCAATTTTTATCACAGAGGGCCATTTTTATATAGAGGTGTCACATATACTGTATTGCTTGTGAAATACAAACTTTACCTGACCTCCTTAGGCTAGACTATTTCTGTCAATAGGGCTAGACTGGGTCTTTGTTTCTGGATACAACAGATTTTTTATTTGGTAATATCTTTATATTAAAACAGAAGAGAAAAACATACCTGAGAAGATTCTCTAAATAAAAAATGAAAAGCCGCAGACGGCTGAAGCTTTGAAATAAAAATAACGAAATAACATCCGTCTGTGAACTTCTGATTTTTCAGCGTCACTATGTCTCATATCTCTGTTCATTCGGTGTAATCTCCTGCTTTCTCCGTGTCTCTCTTTGTGAACTTTGCAGCTCAAAGAACTTTCATGTTGTTAAAATCACAGATGCTCAGTGTCACAGTGTGACATCCTGATACAAACCCTTCAAACTCTTTATCTCGCTCTCTTGCTTAAATTCATAAAAAATAAATAAATAAATGAAAAAACCACCTGCGGCTGCGGAGAACTCCCAGAGCGCTGGGCCAATGTAATATTTAAAGTCGTAACAAAGTTAGAGGGTGACATTTGGTGTCAAGAGACACTGGGATAAAGAGGCTGTGATATTTTGGGGGCCTATATATGCCAGTAATTCCGTCAGTGTGTGGCTTTGCCAATAAGAGAGAGAAATTTGATATTTGATGATAAACGAAATGAGATTACTCAGGGCCCATAACTGAAGACTGTCAGAGAGAGATGGAGTGAGTGATTGCTCTCTTTTATGCATGAGTGCTGTTATTCCATCAGAGCGTTTCCTCTGGAAGGTCCCAACTGTTGGCTCTGTTACACAGAGGTCGTTTATTGCCTGATGTGCAAAGTGTCACCAAACAAGATTTATGTTACCAAATCATTATTGCCGGGATATTTTTGGAGCAAGACCGAGCGAAACAGTCATTTTTTATATGGGTGTTTCTTAACCCACATGCACTTTTGTCCGAGGGATGATTTTTATTAAAACTACTATAGATTTCAACTTTTTCTTTCTTACATGATGGCCACATTATGTACATTTTTTGTTATGCTAGTTGAAAGTCTCCTCCTGAATCAAAACAATGAGCTCATGCTGCGTTCATGCCATAACATTGTAAATTGGAAGAGATTGAATCGTGTGATGTTGTACTCGGAGCGTATATGGATAATGGATGACAGGTGACTTGAATTTATGCGTTTCAATGGCAACACTATCAACTCCAAAATTAAACTGCCGCAGTCACAACTAGAGCTCTGAAACTTGTTTATGTTCAGGGCCTGAGCACCTGTGGTGTGAGGACCCTATTGGAATTGTTTCTTCTCCAAAGTGACTTGCATTTTTGATGGCCTAAACATGCTTGAATACTCACAAATCTTTGCACATGCATCTTGTGAAAGTTTACATCTGGTATAGGTTTCAGAATTGAGTGGGACAAAATGGCTCGATAACACCACCTATAAAGGTTCAACGTACCAAAGGTTTCACGTACATGTACAAAATTCGGTATATATGCTTTAATGACCGAATACCCACAAGTATACCCCAAGTGTCTTGGGGTATAGCCCTAAACACAACAGGAAGTCAGCAATTTTGAATTTCCTCTCTGATTTTTGTACTGTTTTTGCCATTTTCAGGCCTCGTAGTTTAACAAACTCCTCCTACAGTTTTAATCTGAGCATCTTCAAATTTGGTGAGTGTAATCGTAAGGCCTTTGTGACGTAAAATTGCGAAGATCTTGAGTTTTCATTGAAGGGCGTGTCCCTGGCGGCCTGACAAATTTTGATGTTATGCCATGAAACAGGAAGTTGCTGTAACTCAGACAAACAATGTCCAATCTGCCCCAAAACTTCACACGTATGATAAGAGTTCTGTTCTAAACGTATGTCCATGCTCATATTCAGTAATAGTCATAGTGCCACCTGCTGGCAACTCGAAGTGACATGTTTAACAAATTTGTAGGCCGCGGGGTCACTATTGGACAGAACACGCGCTGGGTTGGTTTGTTTCAAGTTCTGGGTTTTACCATTTAACCCATATTTCTGGGTCATTCGTTTGACCCAACCAGTGGGTGAAATTAACCCTCTTTCTGGGTTAAGTCTTACTCATGTGCTAGGTTATTTCGTGTCTCATTGCCTTATTAAAATTAGCAACAAATATTTGTTATATTACAAATGTAAAATAATTATGGTCTCTGTAATACAATAAACCAGAGAGGTCACTGTGCAACGCATTCTCATCCCCAAGGCGTCATATAGGTGACACTTTTGACATTGCGTCTACATCCGACACAAATGGCACCCTTTAGTATTTGGACATGGGAGCGGCTTCTGAAGTCACACTTGGATGTAGGCCGGGTTGGTTGTCCACCGCAGGCTGCAACCAGAAGAGCTTAGTCACGTGATAGTAGCCTGCGGGCAGATCATACACACTATTAGACGTACAAAAGTTTAGCTGTGTGTTTGTATAAATTGTAGGTCTTTCACTCATTGACTAAATGCCACTAAAGAAAGATCAATACAAATGTTGGGACGTTAGCAGAATGGCAAATATTTAACATATTGTGAAACAAATATTATATCTGGTTGATAGAAAAACATAATATAGCTCATTTGAAACTGAAGTAATACTAAAGCCATTTGTCACATGCAAATTAAATGCCGCCACAACCGGCTCAATTTCTAACAGTGCCTTTCTTGTTATACAGAAACCTGTAAGCTGTTTCCTTTGATTGCATGTTCTAAACATATTTGGATTTCATCTTGTTCATCCACCACCAATCTCTGGGCTGACATCTGTTTTACACCCAGGTAATATTGGCAGGAAAATCATCAACTGTCACAACTGTACACACAAATACACACCAAATAGATTGCTCCCTGCCGTGGGGAGAACTCGCTATGCCGTTATGACCAATTTTTTATGGCTGCCTCGCTCAGCCTGTGTGGCCTCCACTGTGCTCATAATTCACGCAAACACACTCACACACACACCCACCCACATCCCAGTCGCTCCAATCTGAAGCAGTAAATGTTACTGTCTAACGTATGGGCGACATTGTGATGAAAATACTCTCTCTCCTTTATGCCCTCTCATTCAATTGCTCTTTTCTCTCCCCACCATCATATTATCGTGTTTTTTTTTTTTTTTTTTTTTTTTTTTTTCACAGGCTTGATTTGAAATCCCGAAATTATTCATTTGATGTATAACACAATCCAATTGGGTTTATTGACATTTTTTTTTTTATCCTTTTACACCTATCAATATCTCTGGCCCAAGAAGTAAATAAGCTTAACATGAAAAAAAAAAAAAATGTTATGCTAAGGTACAATGTGCATATCTAGGGAGTATTATTCAATCCAGTGTTTATTTTCGTGCATACAAATATTTCCGTGCCTTAAAAAAACAAAAAAAAATTGACATTTATAAAATAATGTTTTCTTATATCTGGATGTATACTGGCAGTATGCTGTGATGCTAAATAGAGGGGGTGGTGGTTAGTGCCTTATGTCTCGCTTTCACTCAGACAATAGGTCGCTCGTGCTTGCCATTGTTTTCAGACACAATACGCACCAACAGATCATTCAGGCAGCATTTCCTTCTACACACCCCCTGCCTTTAAATAGCCAGGGCCTTTAGTCTATCATTATGTCAACAGATGAATCCTGCCCACAAAATGTGTGTGTGTGTGTGTGTGTGTGTGTTTGAGGGGCCTCATGCATTCATTCACCTCGACACGTGCCAGCTGGTTTATTCAAACAAAAACACATAGCGGAGCCTCCGGCAGTTGGCCAATCACAGTCTTTCACAGTTGAATCATAACAGGTCAGTCGCCACGGCGATGGCATTTTTTGAACGTTTGAAATCAAACAGCTGTGTGGATCCTGTTTACATTTGACCCCAAGCAGCAGGTTCACAGACAGGCAAGTGTTATTTCACACTTGGAGGAAAGGGGGAGAAGAGAGCTGTGGAAAAACATTTTATTAAGTGATTTTTCTGTCAGACTGCCCGTTTATTCTGTTTATAATGTGATAAATGCTGTTACGTGGTGCATGAAATATAAAGTACTTTTACAAAAATCAAACCAAAATATTAAAAAAATGCTTATTTACTTAGTAAATTATTAGTATTTGGTAAATTTAGAATACAAAGGTGATTTTTGTGTACTTTATGAAGCTATTTTCTACATAAAGCTCCAAAGAAAAAGGACAAAAGCACTATAAAACGAGTCAATATGATTCGTAGCTGTATATTCCAAGCCTTCTGAAGTCATAGTAATGTCCAAAATCTAATTTATGACATTGGGGAAACAATGATTTTCCATGAAAAAAACAACAACAACAACAACTTGCATTTAGGTCTTTAAAAGACTTGGACCATAGTGCTGCAAGTCATGTGGTCTACATTGAGGGTGTTTTTTTTTTTTTTTTTTTTTTTAATCTTTTGATTTTTTTAGTGATTATGACAGCATAAAAATACAGTATAACAGTTGTAGTGTAGATTTTCTTTCTCTACAGAACATATGTGAATGATGACAGTTTTTTTATTTATTTATGGATGAACCATTCCTTTAAAGAAAAGGCATGAATCGGTTAAGACGAACTTTGTATGATGTTACAGTGAAACCCATTACTAGTGATGTATGTTTCTAGACCGGTCTTGGTCTCGAGACAACTTTTACGTGGTCTTGGTCTTGTCACGGCCTTGACGGTCTTTGGTCTTGGTCTTGTCTTGGTCTCGAGACCACTTTTACGTGGTCTCGGTCTTGTCACGTCTTTGACGGTCTTTGGTCTTGGTCTTGTCATAGTCTCGGACCTCTCGGTCTTGTCTAGGTCTCGCTGTCTCAGACCGTCATAGTGGTCAGGGGATTTAGCAATACAATACTATCCACGACGATATCCACAACAGATTGAAGCGCGCGTCCGAGTGAATACAGTATGGTGCAGTGCACGAGCCACACGAGAAAACACTGATAGCAGCGGCAATGAGCACTTTGATCACTTGATGTAAAAAACACATATCATGTACAGTTATTGATGTATTAATATTTAGTAAAACACATATCAGTGACATGATGGGTTTTCGGTTCCTGCACTTTCGGTTCAGGACTTAAGCTTATATGTTCGTTTTTAAAAATATTTATGTATTTAAAAGTTGCAGAATGGATTCACTTGGTGATTTCGAAATCGGCAGAGATAGACAGCAATCCAAAACAAAATCTTACAAGCTATTGCTTAGCTTCAACAACTCTAGTCTGTTTTTTGGTCTCAGTCTTGGTCTCGTCTTGGTCTTGTCTTGGTCTCTGTACCCTCTGATCTTGTTAGTGTCTTGGTCTCGGTTTAGGCGGTCTTGACTACAAGTTTACCCATTACTACGATTGATGCCATGTAAAAAGTCATCATATTTGACTTGCCAAGTGTCACTTTTTTCTAACGGCGGGTGGTTAAAATATTTTCCAAAGTTTGTTGATTTAAAAGCTTCTTTTTGCACTGGATTTGAAACTGTCAGGCCCTCCTTCTGAGGCTAAGTGTTAAGTAGACAACAGTGAGGCAGGTGATAAGAGATGGGCTTTTCATCCCCTCACAGAAGATCAAAGTTTTTAAACCACCATAGATCTCGCACCAGAGAAAGAGAGAGATGCCTGATGCATTTTTGCCAACATATCTCCAGTTATTAGTCTCCTGCACCAATCCATCTAGTCATATGAACTTACAGCAGAATGAGTGGGAGGGTCTGTTTTGATCCAATCAGAATGCAGCTTTGGCTCAAATAAATAGCACAAAAATGCTGGTGGCTTTTCCGTCTCATTAATGAGAGCCAGTGTGACATTTTCAAATCAAATATTGGATTTAGAGGAAGAACCAAATTGAGTTGTCACTGCCAGACTTTAAGGGCTGAGGCTAAGAAAGGAAAATACACATAAAGGGTGGCGGATAAACGTTGGTTTGAAATATCAGAATATGTGGAGTAAACTTAGAGAATAGAAATAGAGAATGCACAAGATATAATGCCAATGGTGGACAGTCACAAAGTATTTTGTACAAAGCTTTTACTTTTACTTCAAAGCATAATATCATAGTTTTTTAGCCTCCTACAGTTCCTAAAACAGTAGCAATGACTGTTTCATGAACGATCTGATCATTTTCAATGAAACTGTTAAATCGGCTCGCAAAATCACACTGAACGATTTGTTTGCAAATTGGTCTGATCCGATTGCTGTTGTTCTTGAGTCAACCCATTGATTCAGTTATCCATTCAGAGCAAGCCTCCAATTAATGATTCACTGAATTCACAAGTCTGATTCAAGATGAGCCATTAAGAACTGACAGATGCTCTGAGATTGAGAGCGACTGATGGCTTGAAATTAAGCTATTAATGGCGAATCGTTGGATTGGTTATTTTAAATAATACTAAATCTGCTGTAAAAGGGCAAGCTGTTTAAGCCCACTTTGTAATGCTTAAATGTGGATATGTCCACATTCGTGTATCACCATCTCAGTAGATTTTAGGTTAAGCATATACAGTATATATACATATTTTTTTTCCTTTTCATTTTTGCATCTTCTCCGCTGCCGTAGCAGTTTCAAATGAGATAAATTATTAGATATTTCATGTGTTGACAGTCAAGTTTTGAAAGTAAAATACAAATGTTTTGCAGATCAATACATATTGTATCTGTATCCTCTAATCTTCCTTACTGACTAGTGCTGGCTACTTGAAAATTCATAATAATTCATTAGACCCGTTAGACCCAGCAACAATTAATTTGGCTGTTTTGGGTATCCACCACTTTATAATGCCAAACTATAGATATTTAAATGTAAAATTTATACCATGGTAGATATATTTGAGCAACGGGATGTAAGATTGTAGTCATACAGCCCACCCTTAGGAATACTGAGATATGAAAGAGCTAGTCATATATAAATGTGTTGACATGTTGTGTTTACATAGCCAGCTCTGCACATACCCGTTCTCAAAAAATAACACCCCAGAACCAATGGCAGCTTTGTTCACAAGCGCTCAAATTCTACTGGCTTGCATAGGATGCATGTTTTCTTTCAAAATCCTGCCACTGCCCTTCTCTACGGAGCACTTCAACAGACTGGACAATCTCTGAATAGGCCAACAGCAGGAGAAGAGAAACCATGAACAGCTTGATAATGAGGAAGCTGATTAAAGAAATCTGTTTCTTTTGCATTTGTAGACTAGATGGACTGTGTGGCCTCTGGACCCATTGTTTACCATCTGTAGACATGGGGCGGCATTTGAAAGTCATTCTTGGTGGTGAAAGGGTGTAGCATTGCCTTGGGGCTTTAGTGTGTGTGCTGTGCTGGAAGACCCAGGGGATTACAACGGCTCGTGCACTATCAGTTGAAATTCATTAACCCCAACGGATAACCTCAGGAGGGAGGCAGTGAAAGCAACTGCCACTATTGCAGTGCTGAAACCCGTAATTACGCCGCCACAGGTGAGACCCTGTAGTCAATTAGACTGAAAGGGCCCCTACAGCAGGCTGCTGCCCCAACGGCTTTGGACCAGGGAAACGGAGGTTCCCTTGTGGAAAATTCCTCTGATACAACCTGATTTTTAAAAAGCGCTATATAAATAAAGGTGACTTGACTTGACTCAATTTGACTATTAGGAATACTATTCGACAATTTTTTTGACATGGGAATTAATTTTTTCCCAGAGTTCCTTTTGTTTTACAAACACACACCTGATTACTGATAATAAATATTTGACTCACAAACAGATGACAAGGGCTTTCCAGCAACCTGCATGGTTTGCAATTTAACACTGTTTGCTTTTGGTTCCCTAAGGCCTGCCGTGTGTGTGTGTGTATGTACATGAGAAAACAGAAATAAGGGATTCTCAGACTCTTAAGATGGTGACTTGATGACTCAGCAAAATGATCACAAACCATTCTGACAACTGCATGGGGGAGAATAGGGCTTGTCATCACACCTTTTCTACTCTAATAAATTTCTCAAGGTGGCTTTATTGTTGAAGGTACATTTCTCTGCCGTGCAAAATGCAGCATCTAAGCCAAGAATAAAGCTCAGAAAATGTGTTTTTGAGGTTTTGATTGATTTAAAATTAAATTTCACACTCTTTTTTCCCCCTCCTATCTCTGAACATATTTGACCATATTTTTCTTTAAACATATCACAGGTTTGACTAAATGTGTACCACATTTTGCGATTGCAATGCACATATCTAAAGGGGCATGGTGGTGGAAAAAAAAATATGAGATGGGAGGAAAAAGTACATGTTAAAGGGATAATCCACCCAAAATATGAAAATTCTCTCTTCATTTACTCACCCTTAAGTTGTTGCAAAGAGTTTCTATCTTCTGCTGAACACAAAGGAAGATATTTTGAAGAATGAGTGGAACCAAATAGTTGTTTGGCACCATTGGCCTCCATTGTAGAAAAAGAAAATACTATGGAATCAATGGTGCCCCACAACTGTTTCATTTTTGGGTGGAGTGGACCTTTAATACCTCGACGTTCTCTCACAAAAGTTTTGCGTTCCCCAAGAAACTTTGCCTTTGTTTTAATTTGTCCCATTAGTGGCTCCATATATATCCTAATAGCCAATGTAATGAATCTTTCCATCATTTTACCAGGGAAACTGATTGCTGAACACACACTGCCCATTTGTGACAGCATTCCCAAATAGCAAGGCATATATGGGACAAGTTGTCACAATGGGAACCTGCAATTAATGGCTAACTGGACATTATCCCACCTATTACATGCATGGCTACTTCCCAAACAAATGGACATGCAGTATTGATTTTAATTAAAATTATTTCATTATTTGAGAAGAAATTGACTGTTGAGTTAAACATGATAAGAAACTAGGATTGACTATGGTGTTGGGGGTTGGGGGAGTTTCCATTCTATCTGAGCCCCCATCGTGAGATTTTTAAAGCGGCCGTTATTTTATGAAGCAACACTGTATGGCAGATGTATCACGATTTTCCTTTTTTTGAAACTGAGGGGGTACAAATCAGATCTGAGGGGGCAATGCCCCTTCTTGTCCCCTCGTAGCACCGGGCCTGCTGTGTGTGAAAGGTTTTTCGGTGCGTTGCTATAGTGAGTCAGGCCCGGCTAATCCTGATCCTGTCTTTAAGCACTTGTATAGATAAGCTCACTGTGCAAGATTGACTTGGCAGCCTAAATACAGAAGACTGAGAGAAACAACCACGCTCTGTTCAGCCTGAGGGGACCTAATGGAAATGAATGGGTTTTAAATGGTTGTGTGTGTGTGTGCTCGTTTGCCTCTCTCTTAGCACTGAATCAGAAGTTTACACAGAGCCAGGATAAACTGAAACTCGTCTTCAGGTCAACATTCCCTTAGATGTGAAGAAGAAATTAGATTATGATTCAAATCAACGTAGTTATCTGCAACCCGACGCTTCCAGAAACCCTCCGTGAGTGTTACCCGAGACCTTCATAAATCAGACAGACTCCAAACAACAAGCGCAGGGAACTGAGTGAGCCATTTCCCATTAAAGGGGATGCGAGTCCTCACTGCTCTGAGGGGGAATTACAGATCCGCGATGATGTGCGGCGAGTCTCTATATAGCCATTGGGAACTATGCCACAACGTCTGGATAAAAGACAAGAGACTCTCTCCCTGCCTGTTATTATTCAGAAAAAACTCGAACTCTCACCATTGGTTGAGCCAAAAGTCGTTCTTTGTTTTGATAGCACTACCGAGGCACTAGTTAGACTCATCAGAAAGTTCACCCACTAATGCCTTCAAATGGTGTATGGAAAGTTGTAAGCTATACACTAATTAAATTAAACAAATTAATTTGAAAGTTTAAATGAAGAAAAGTTTAATAGAACCTTTAAAGGTCTCCTAACATGGGGCTATTTTATTATTTTATAATGTTTCCTTGGTTGCCCTTATAATGTTAGTATGTTTTTTTAGATCAAAATTAGTAATAATTTATAAGTAAAAGGTATTTTTCCTAGCCTGATTTTACCCTCTGTTTGAAGGGGCGTGTCTGCTGTGGGATTCAGTGTACCCACCCACTGCTGTGATTGGCTGATCTGCTTGGATATGAAATAGCTACATATACCATATTTTCATATTACATGTGAAACTCTCTCGTATAGTTTCACTACAGCTATTATATGTTTTTACTATTACATCTATCGAGATTAACGAATCGTGAGAAGTTTTTAAAGTGTTTAGATCTATTCCCATCAAATAAAATGTTACCGTGGTGAGTATTGAGCAAGCAGATGACAGTCTGTTGATCGTTAAAATGAAAATCTTATTATTGTAACATAGTTCCTGCTCTCTCTAATGCTTTCACCAATGTAAACATGGTGATGTACATACAGCAAGAGCTTCGTGGTGCAGTGTAATGTGCTGAGTTCTAATTTGTTCACAATTTATATCAGATTATTTTCATCCTATTAAAAGAAACAATGTGAAGTTGATATTTTAGACATTGGCTTGACTTACTGATGCATAAACAGAATTGAACGATTTTGAGAGAAAGATAACCGAACCGAATCTGAACTTGAACAATTAGGCTACACATCAGAGGTTCTTGCTTGGTCGCTCGATCGATTTATTTTCAGACGTTCATTGAGACCAGCTCTGTATTTGCCCAAGTTGAGGAAACAGTTGTTGGTGAAATGTTTGGAACATACAAAACTTCGGGAAGTTGTGTCGGCGCATTTCCAGAGGAAACAAATTTAACCCATTGTTTCTTCAGAGGCTCGGATGAAACTCATTTGTACATCCGACCTCTGATCAACTGCCATGCTTCGCTCGTTTGCAAGGCATGATATCTCTCGAGGAAAAACTCAAATCGCGTCCGTACTTCCTAGCTCATTTTCTCATGGGGGAGCCAAATTCTCTAGGCGGGCAAAGCAGAGAAAGGGGAGGTTACCCTTCCTCCGTATGACGTCATACAGGGGAGATTCAAGATCAGCCCGTCTGCGCTTTCATTTTCTCAAAGGTAGAGAAAGATAGCCAAAGCTTGCTTTACACCGACTGAAATTTCTAGCCACTGGGGGACCATATACCGGCTAGGGGAACTCATATTAACATTAAAAATCCTCAGAAAGTGAAAATTTCATGTGAGGGGACCTTTAATACAATACAGAGGAAACACATGGGCAGCTTTTGCGTGCAATACACCAGAAGCAAGTTTACAGATGCTGACATTTATACAAATATGACAAAATAACCTGGTTTCAATAAAATCATTACGCTAACATCCATGTCATGGATACCTCTGACATGGATGGAAAATGCGGGGAGGTAATATTAGCTAAATCAGCACAGCAGTGCCTGCTTCAGAGAGGAGATATTAAGAGGCGGTGGAGGCTAAATAGGGTTGTTTTTCTGGAGTACAGAGTAATGACTGTTGTGTGTGGGGAGCAAACATAATCACCTGAATGCATGCTGAAACAAATGCACCAAATTATTGCATTGAGAGAAAACTATACGTAATGGCATCATTACATCAGAGGCCGTATTTTTTGTTTTCTTCCCATTTTGTGCTCGCCCAATCTGTCTATTTTCAGATCTCCCAAACATCCCATGTAGGAGAGTTTCTTTTATCCAAACAAACACACATTTTATGTGCTTTTATGATAAAAAAAAGAGTCAGTAATAGATTGATGGAATGAAAAAAAGAAGAAGAATGAAAGAGTGTTCCGGATGCAGCAATTAATCAGAAAATTTGAACAGTCTGTGACTGCTGTTAAATTAATTTCAATGTAATTTAACACACAGTGTTGTTTTCCTGATAACACGAAACCTAATTAAGAGAGTCCAGAACACATTTGGAGATACATCACCCTTCGTAAACACAAATAAACCTTTTTCACATTAAATTCCGTTGCGTGGCATCACACGGTAAAATGCTGCTTATCTGCTTTTTACAGCACAAGAGTTCAGCAATGGCAGCTAAAGTGGATTGTAGCATGATTGTTTTTTTGTATACGGAGAACAGACCACAGGTTAGCGCTGAACGGCAAATGATTAACGGATGTATTTAGTACCTGATGAATCTGAGAGAATTATCACGGCAGGCAGAGATTGTTTGATGCGGGAAATGTTCCTTTCGCTATTGAGATAACAACATTAATTAATCGTTCATCACGTCTGCGTTTGAAGTAGTCACAACAGTGGCATGTAGCTGTAATTCTGTTATATCTCCTTCCGCTACTCCTCTGGGTAAACAAACGCCTGTTGAATTGCATGAAACCTCTGTTTTTGTTTGCTGTTTGCTGTGCATTTATTAAAAGCACATATTTGGTCCGCTCTTTGAAGGTGTGTTTGCAGCCAGACAATAGCTTTGCATCATACGATGCCACTATCAGCTGATTATGATTTCAACCACGTAGGCCAGCAGGATTTGATATACTGTCTAATTTAGAAACACAGTGATGAGCCTTTCCTGCGAGAGATTCAAATGAAGGAAATTACAGGCGGGCTTGGCGTATGTGCACGTTTTTTTGTTGCTGTTGTCAATGCTGGTAAATTAAAGAGTGATTCAGTATAATGGATTTTTCAGGTGTTGTCCCTGCCTAGATCCGAACCTCAAGACGAAAAAGATGATAATGCCCTGGAAACGCCATGGCAACAAGCTGGCAATCAGCATCACTGATGTGTATTACAAAATTAAACTATAGCAAAGACAGAATAACTCAAGTTTTTTTCTCCTTTGTGAGAGATTAGGCATGGATTTGATTAGATAGTGAATTACGCTCACATCCACACACAATCGACACACTCGCTCAGTCTGTGCAGAAATGGTTCTCTTGAGCCAAGCATATGGGAAGCTGTCTCTGTTATTGGCCTGATTACTTCAGCTGTCTAGAAATCAAGCTCCGGCGTACTTACCCCTCCTCCATGGGTGGGATGGAAGACTGTTTCTTGTAAACAATCAATGCAGGATAAACGCGGCGTACTCGACTCTGAGGCGGCCTGCCTTCCTTCCAGCGTTTAAAGTAGTAGTCTGGCTCCGTCGCCAACAATTAACGTGTTTAAGTACACATGACTGCCGATTCCATCTGTTTCCTTGTCAGTCTGTCAACTCTCTTTTTAGCGGTTGAATCACTACTACAACTCGCAGCTTTTCGCCAAGTCCTCCATCCACCTCCTTCAGCGTGACAGCTTGGGGAACACTTGAAATGTATTTAGACAAACACATACATATGTTTTTTTTTTCTTCTTCATAGATGTACTGACAAAACGGGGACCAAAACTGCAATCTCTAGGGTGACTTCAAATTATAGTGTGACAAAAAGTTTAGAAAGTAGAGTGCTGTAGCTCGACTTGAAAGTTGGATTCAAGCGGACTTTTGGCAGTCCACTAAGAGCTTGACAACAAAACAAAGTTATTTGTTGCTTTGAAGGCGAAAAAACCCTCGTGAATTGCTTTCTTTTGTAGAATTTGGGCCCACAAACTGAGTCCTCAATCAAAAGAAGTGGTTCCGAAGAGCAAATCGGTGACCTGTAACCGAATTCAGCAATGTAGCAAAGTGCTGAGATCTTAACCTTTGTCTTTCACAGCAGCCTCTGAGGAGCCACGGTGCTGGAGGTGATTTCATTAGAGCTACGGGAGGGCACAAGGGAGGGGGGGGGGGTCGCGACCATGCAATGTCGTCAGTCTTTGATCGCATGGGTGGAGCTGGAAACACAAACCACCCCACAGACCTGAAAGTCGTTACCGTACCGGCTAATTAGCTTCATTTGCTAAGAAAACAAACTGGGGCCAGATGGTGAGGCTAGCGAGTATTCATCGATCTCGAATCCCACACGAGTTGCATGCATGAGTCGGAAAGTGGGTTGTCCGCACGAAAGACATTAAAAAGCTTCCTCTCCTTGAGCAGATTGGTGGTTGATGGTTGAGAGAAGACAAATTAGTAGCAAAGTGGACAGATTTGAGTGAAAAGTGCAATTATGGGTAAAAAACATATTTTTGGAGAGCTAGGATGAAGGATTTCGGGTCTAAATATTTAACCAACAGCTCACTCCAATGGAAAAACTGATTACTCTGGTCTAAAACTGCCACATCAAATATTTAAAATTGAAACGTGGTGTGCTACACCAATAATGCAACTCATTTGTCAAATCATTTGTGCCGTCTGATAGAGTCATCTATTTACACGCATTCCATTGTTTTGGCACTTGATTTACCATTTTATGATTATTTCTGAGTTAAAATGGATGTTCAAAGGGAACAAATGTTGTATGGGACTTGATTTTGTCCATTGGGAATTTAGATGGTGTCAAAAATAGATTTAAAGCAAACTGTGCAAGTTTGCTAAAATTTTGCTATTTTTAGGAAAAGTAATATCAGAGCAATTGGCAATGGTTATTTGAGTTATTTTCTGAAATTGATTTTTTTTTTTCGTACCATGAACAATGAATCATTGCTATTAAGTCCAGGGAAGCACAATATAAAATAAATAAAATATTTTTTGATGTCATGTTGACTACATACAGTATAATATTGCTGAATTCCTTGAATAATTCACATAGAACGGAAGCATGTTTCATTCAAAATACTGACAATGAATTAATTTAAATAATTTCAGTGCATTTAGTACCTGGTTTCATTGGTTTATGTATAATTTTGCACTACAGTGAATTAGCCCCTGTGTGTTGAGAAATGTGAATAACTCTTATTTTTGAAATCCCTTTGAATTATAAACTATGATCCAATTGCTTTCATTGAGTTTTCTGCCATTTGTATTAGTAGAGCATAATCCACTCTGCGTCTGTAACCTTGAGCATTTATAGCTCAGAGATTTTTGTTCACTATTTATGGCCAGGTAGATGGGAAATACTCTATATTCTTTTTCTGGTAATCTTACTGAAGCACTGAAAAGAACACGGAATTCAATAAATAAAAAGGGTTCACAACTTCTCTTAATTCAGTTCCCGATCTTTGGGTGGCCAACGGCCATGAGAGGTCTGGTGGCAATATCCCTTTCATGCACTACACTCATTTTAGCTAAATAACATGATGTAGGAATCTCTGCTGGTAATCTAATCTAGTAATGCTATTCTACTGAGACTGCTGTCGTATAGCTCTAAGGTGTTTTAGTGCTTGCTAAGGCAAGCATTGGTATATTTGCTCATACTTGGATGCTTTTCACTAACTTGCCCATGCATATTTTCTAGAGATGATACATGAGTTTGGATGACAAAAAAATGGAATGGAGTCATATCCAGAGACCAAAGTAAAAAACAGCCATCTAGCAATGCCCTAGCAATCACCCTAGCTGCATAGCAACACCTCTCAACAACCACATAATGATGTACAATTTCTTCAGAAGAAGTACAAAAAACTTCTTCCTACATTCCTCTTAAATGGTCATGCATATTGTGGTTTAAAGTAGATAGGAATTCGTAGCACTAGACTGCACAAGAAGAATCAGTCGGGTGATTAAAGTGCTTTTTCTGAGCAACTGATGACAGGAAGAGAGAAGCAGAGAGTAACTTTTTAATGAGAACCTCACAAAGATAGGGGAAAAAAAAATCAGTGAGTGTCATATTAAATTACAGGGGTTTGTTTTTTAAGAGCGAATGCTTATTTGTTTTCAATGCTTGTCTCTCTGTTACACCCTCTTTGTATTAAAAAGTAGGTTATTGTTGCCTGAATTCGGTTTTAATAATTTCTTAGAATATTTCAGGTAAAATATAAGTTAACATCTTGTCAGCACTGACATGCTTGCTCAAATACTTTTGCACAACTTGTTATGCTGACAGATGGGTCCAGGATTCTTAAACTTAACTAAAACTAAAAATATAAAAAACAATAAAAAAAAATAAATCTACAGACATTAAAGGAAATAACAATTACAACACAACAAAATGACTAAAACTAAATTAAAATGAAACCAGAAAATGATGGTTTCTCAATGATTATCACACAAACATTTATGTTCATGTAATTCCAAATTGGTTGATTATTATGATGATTATTTTACTATTATACACAGCTTACTTACATTACCGTGATGTAGTAAAACTGAAAGCCAGTCAGCCAAAGACTTCTATATTTCTGTTGACATGGTTTGTTTTCACAAAATCGAAGTGATTTTCTGTGGTAATCAACAGCATGCCGCAGACGCTGTCCGGAAAGGTTAACTTGTATTTAACCTCGGAAGACTGCTGTAAACTCAGTCATAACCTGAAAGAGAAATGTTTCACTTCCAGCTTGGTTACAGTTTTTGTTTTTGAGAAAAAAAAAGTGAGGTTCAAGTGAGTTTCAGATCATTTGTAATTTTCAAGGAGACCATCTACATTCCTGGCAAGGAGCACAATGATAAGTAGACCAAGGTCATTTGCGTAATTTCCCTTAAAAATGTCCTCTCAGCCTCTGCTCCATCTTTCCCAGTGTCCTACCATCTAATCTCTGCCAAGATCTGAGCAGCCCATTAGCTTGCTGTCGTAGGGGTCTGTAAGTAATCGTTTGCCGTAGAGGAATGAAACTGACAAGTGCTTAAGCCTTGAGCACAGACAGAACACAATTCCCCAGCACATTTCCGATAGCTCCATAATCAGACGAGAGATAGAAAATCACATCCTCTGCCCATCTTAAAAATCTCAATCTCTCCACCAAATGTTGCCGATCTCAGATGGAGGAAACTCTTTTTTTCCCTCTTCGCACCTCTCCTCTCGACCTCCTTCAATTTCTCTCTAACTATGCCTTCATCAACTCTCTCACACTACACTGAATATTAAAATGTCCCTTCACTGTAAGTTATGATAACAAGATGTTATTCCACTAACCACTCTGATTCATTGAGTTCATTCCTACGCTATCTACGCTATCTACGACCAATTTGTACGAATTCGTACGAGTGATTAAAAAGTGGCTAATTCGTACTAATCATACGACCTCACTCGTACGAATTCGTACGATTTGTCCAAACCCAAATGACGGGTAGGTTTAGGTGCGGGGTCAGGGGTAGGTCATTCGTACGAATTCATACGAATTGGCCAATTCGTAAAATATGTACGATTTACCAAAAACGTACTAATTTGCATGAGTGAGGTCGTACGAATTAGCCACCTTGTAAAATTCGTACGAATTCTTGTGAGATTGGGTTGGTTCATTCAGTGAATGAACCATCAGACTGATTCAACTCTTGAGTTTGTAAGACTTTTTTTGATGATTAATTAAAATGATCATCTCAAATGACTTATCTGTTCTTGAATCGGCTACACTGGTTCTGCTATATATGATTGATTCTCTATAAACAACTGCTCAAAATAGTCATTTATTTGTGATTTGAACGTCACTGATTTCGTTATGTTGTCAATTCACAGAAAGAGAGAACTGGTTCACAAGAGTCATTTATTTGTGATTTGAACTTCACTGATTTCATTATATGTTGTTGATTCACTAGAAATGGTTCATAAGAGTCACTTGTTTGTGAATCGGACTACACTCGTCATATGTTCTGTATGTTGTTGCGTGTATATTTTAAGAATAATGGCATTTTTTTGCCATTGTATCGTGCTACATGCATTTTTATCTAATCACATTGGATTTGGACGGCAAAATATGGTAAAATATGATTTATTTTGATGTGGCTCTGTCGGTTCAGAGTGCTAATGAAAAACACTGGCGTAAAGCACAATATCAATCAAGAGATTTTAAGAATCAATACTGAGATCAAATGAGGATTGGGATTAATACAAAATTAACCAGAATAAATTAAATAGTAAATAGTCAAACATTAGCCGCATTATTTCATAATGAAATAGTGAAAGTGTAGAATGTAATATTCTGTTCCAAACATAGCCATTCGCAACATTAGGCTCACCCTCACTCCCTTTTTTCCTGTCTTACTCTTCTTCCTTCTCATTCACTGTCTCTTTCTATTACCAGCGAGTTCATTGCGTTGGCGTTTAAAACACACATCAGTCACTCAAATCATCGAGCCCTGGAGCTAAAGCCCAAGACCTTCAGATGTCATTGGCCGCTCTCTTGGCTTGTGTGGCGCTCCGTGTGTTTGTGCGTGAGTTATGAAGATATTGGGGAGTAAATCTAAGCCCCTGGACAGATGGCAGGAGCGTCAGAGCACCCACGGATGCGCTCTTCATTTTTATGCAGGGACGGCATGGAGAAATGGGGAGATAGGAGTGAGAGATGGTTAGAAATGTGAAGGGGAAATAAGAAGCGGCAGTTCAAGATTTGAGGTTGAATTAAAATGGCAGATTAAACTTAATTGTTTAGAAGAATGAATACTTTACGAAAAGACCCCCCCCCCCAATGTTTGGGTATGGAAGTAAAAGTCTATATATACAAGTGTACAGTACTATATTCTTTTCTAGAAGCATTATTTCAACTAATTAATCAATCAGTGAAATCTCCACCAATTAGAGAATCGTGAGAATTGTGCCAAAAGAACACTTTAGCGCCCACGCACACCCATGAAGTCTCGCTACACTCTCAAATTACTTAAATATTTGTAGGCCCCATGTGTACAGTAAGCAAAGTCAATAGTTTTATATTTTTTCTATTGTTTTTTGTCAGACTTAGATTTGGACTAAAAAAGTCGGTGGGCACTGTTCTGTGGCATTGATTGGGGGCGGGACTATTTGTTTACTCGGCCAATGACAGATGGGGTGTGTGTTTGAATAAGTCAACATTTTTTTTTTCAGCTTAAATATGACACAATTCATCTTTAAAAGGGTGAAAATTATGTCTTCAGATTTACTCAGCAATTTGTTTTGACAGCCCCTTATTGTACATTTTTAGGATTTTTAAAGTGCATTGAAACTCTTTAGAATTTGAGGTCTTTAGGCAAATTATGGATCAAATATGAGACTACGGCATAGATAGACATTTTTAACAATGTGTAACATAATAGTCAAACAAAAGAGGAAAGCAGATCAGCTCAAATGTTCTAAGCCATTAAAGCTCACAGCTGGTAGAGCTCAGTTCGTATTCTCATTTATGTGTTTTTTTTGTTTTTTTTTTAACAGAGAGAGAGAGAGAGAGAGAGAAAGAGAGATGAAACACAAGGAAAAAAATGTTGTGTGAAACACTGACATGGTTGTATCTAGCCTGTAACATTCAGGTTTATTTTTGTCTGAGGTGAAGCTTACATATTTGGTCCCATTACTCCATTAGCTGCCACTCAGAAATACGCTCAGTGAAGCTCTGCGAACACAGATGCTCATCAGAACAAAAGCCCAGAGAGAAGATGAAGAAGAAGTGAGGTTTAGGTTGGTGCATGAGCTCATGTCAGGGTCTGTGACTCAATATATATTTGGCTCTCTGATGCTCCCGTCTTGACTTTTCTGTCTTCCTGTCTCGCTGACAGATTGAATTGTGACACTATTTCTGACAGTATTCCCATGATTTCAGACATGGCTCTGGTGGTTTGATTTCTGTCTTTTTTGTTTCTCTTAAGGCCAGTGTGACTTAAATCAGTTTATTGACTTTGTGACAAAGTGCACTTAAAGATAAACATTCAGAACAGTTTTTTTTTTTATCAAAAGAAACTTTTGTTTGACTTTATTGCAGATTTGTGTTATGTTTGTGTAAATCTAGATAGATTTGAACTATGTAGAGAAACTATTTCAGGTTTGGTCTCCATTCACGTGCAAGTACATTTGTGACATTGAGCATGTGATATTCTTGCTTCCTCTGAAGCTCAGGATGTTTTTGGGATATTCTGAAATCATTCTCGATCATAAAGAGACTTTAATACAGTGGAATATGTTGAACTAAGTCATTGTAATTGCATGTGAAAAGCCACGAACGGACAAATAATGTCCCTTCACAGAGCCCTAGATGAATTACCTCCAGTAACAGTGATACAAATTAATGCATTGGAGCGTTCACATGAAACTCCTTTAATTTGTCTTAAGTTTTTTTTTTTATCTCTGTCTGAGCCGCTTTGTTATTGCAGAAAAATAGATGAAAATCCACCCCATTTACTCTACTCGCTCACTCAGATAATATAAGATTTTAGAATTAAACCTGAGCAGCAATTTCATTCAAAACTGACCTGGGTGACCGCGCTGAGGAGACGGGATATTAGCCGATGGAGCGGCTGTCTTTCTGAGAGAGAATGGTCTGAATAAATCTTAATAAAGTGCACAATCATTACCATGATACATTTTATGGCATTTAGCTTTTTAATCTTATGGGGCATTGCGATGTGTATCAACCCCGATAAGGCATACGTTTGACATACAAAAAAAAAAAAAAAAAACTGCAAAGGTGTACTGTTAAATGTATGTCCATTTGTCTGTGTATGAGACTCTAGGGGAGAAAGACAGACACTGAAAGAGTAAGTGAATCACTATTATGATTTCCATGTGCGTTACTTACTTTTTACTTTTTTATTTACAGCCCTTTTTTGTGTGTTTTGATAAGTGCACTAAATTGCGACTCACAGCAAGTGGGGAAAAATGCATGCTTGTGTTCAGAAAAACATGATTATTATCCACCCTGGATCTGTTGGGGAGCAAGGAAGGTTACTTAATTCGTAGTCTCAACACCCACCTGGATATGATGTAAATGGCACACAAAATGGGAAAAAAACTTCAAATTTCGTCATCTGATAGGTTGAACTCTCCAGGATTTCTTGTCACTGCTTGTGTGTTGCGTTCTTTGATGGTTTCTCTAAGCGAACTGTGATTGGTTGCTTTGCTTGTCAGTCATGTCGTCTTTGGTGGTCGTTGGGCAATGAAAGCTGATATATATGAGCAATATCAAACGAGTAGCAATGCGATTTCTCTGTATATCAGCACGGGTGTGATTCGGCCGCAGGTAGTCATAGCATGCTGATATACAGCCATATCACACGGCTAGCGTGATATTGCGATTATACAACAGTTCGACGGTAAACAACAATGGAGTGTCTTTAGAAACCCTCTTTTGTGCAGAATTACTTCTTTCCGCCATGGTTTCAAGTCTCAAGTTGACACTTTGACAGTTTAGCCCAAGCTAAAAAAAAAAATTAAAATAAAAAAATATGGTGGATTTGCATGTCCGCCATTGCAGTCGCCACAAGTGGAGTGATTCAAAAAATGAAACAGTCAGAGTGCTGTTACTGCGCAAATATAGCGCTAATCAGAATTGAGAACCAGAAGGAACTATTATTTTCATATTTCGTAGTCACAATTTTCACTATTGCGACGTGCACAAAGTGCGCTGTTTATATATATATATATATATATATATACACCTATTTTTTTTAAAGATTTGAAGTAAAGTTAAATGTGTCCCATGGCTATGGATCAATATATATATATATATATATATATATATATATATATATATATATATATATATATATATATATATATATATATATATATATATATATATATATATAAGAATTGCATTTAGCCATGGGACACATTTAACTTACTTCAAATCTCTAAAAAAAATTAGGTAATTAGGCTAGTAATTATGTGTCGGTTAGAAGCCAAAATATCATCGGTGGAGCCAGCCAGCCACTACCTGACCCTCGGTACAGAGAAATCATGAATAACTGACATAATTAAGCGGTTCATTGCTCTGCCTGTCAAATATATGATCAGCCAATATCCTTTCAGCCTTTTCAAGACTCACGCTTGAATGGTCGGTTTGACTTCTTCCACTGATCCTGCCGGTGGGGGTCAGTGGTGAGATGGAGCGTCTGAGAGGTGAGGAGGGAGGCGTAGCTGACCGTAGATCAATATTCTGGTCACCATGCGAAGAAAAGTGGATTGGGCCACCTATCAGCAGTGCCAAACCGGATTAAAATCCTAGAGATATCACCACACAGTCACACAGCATTTGCTCTAGAGAGTGGCCGGCTTACATGGCAGATGGGAAAGATGAACTCAGAAAACAACAAGGAAGTATTTTCTCTGTTTTTTCTTCCTCCCTTGTTAGAGGAAAAAAAAAACAAAATACATAAACACCTGCTGTACCGTCAAGAGGCCCTGATTGGGTTTAACAGAGGAGGAGAGAAAAGCTTGTTAAGTGCTCAAGTCTCCATGTTTCGATGAATAAATATGAAGTTTGGATGCCAGATCTCTTTAAACGCATGCAGTCTCATGGAAATTAAGCTTTACGATCTCATCTGCTGCGGTAGCCTGCGAGGCACTGTCTGTCTTGTATGTAATGTGATTCAATTTAGCCTCCAGAATGCTTTGCATACGGATGGGCCATATCCAAGAATGCTTAGTTACGAGCCATAGTTACAAATCCCAAACATTCATCAATTAGCATTGATAATGCCAATCACTTAATGTGATGTTATTTTTTCAACTCATTTAGGGTTGGAAATCAAGGACTGAAGTGATCTAAAACCGAACTGGACCATTTTCATGATGTCTACTTAAGGGACGGTTCACTCACAATTTCGGAGGCAGCCTACATGGATTGATGACCAATGGCAGATGGGTTTTATGGACTTGGGTTAAGCCATACGGTAAGCAATCTTTTAAAGTTACTGGTTTATTTGTACTCCTGTGTCTCAAATACATATGATGTGTAGTTAAATATGCATGTTCTGTGTTTTATGGGAATTCTGAATCAAAATAAGACTCTAATAAGACTGAGCATATGTAGCTGGTTTGGTGATGCAAACTTCAAAATGTATTCGTTTACAAATCATAGACTATGGTGTTTTGAGGTCAGAATATTATTGTGCAAGGAGCCGTGCGAAAACAAGTCTTTATTAATCCATAATCTTCCCTTGTAATTATAATTCTTCAGATAATTGTTAAACACCTCTGATTCCCATTGCTAGTTCTAAGGCAAAATTTGTATTGCAATCACATCCACCTCTATCTCTTCTTTAAGATCTCATGTTCAGCATTCTCACTTCATCCAGACCACAGATTGCCGAACTCCACTTTCAAATGGAAGTCTGCCTCTGATAGAAAGTCTTTTCTCCTCCCCTCATCCCTCTCTCTGAGAAAAGGGCTGAATGGAAGATGCTTCTGTGGCTTCTCTCCCCGTCTTTATCATTACAGCTTCCTATTACCTGCCTCCAGCCCCAGAGATAGGCTGCCTGCGGTGCACCATGGGAACTGTTCGGTTGCCGTGCATTGGGATGTCTTCTCTACTGATGTTTTCCTGCTCGGGCCTCTTCATTCTGTCAGTTCTGCTTTCACCGCCGCTGAGCTCCCTCCCCCGACTCCCGAACCGTGTCTGTGTGAACATAGATGAGGTATTGTCAGCTCTGTGTTTGGTATGGCACTTGCGTAAGCATGTGTGTGCGCGCTAAATGATTGGCTACCTCGAGAACATTGCATGCTTTCTAAATAACCATAACAGGCGGTGAGAATGCACTCTAATGCCACATTTAAATTGATATTTTGTTTATTTCCCTGCTTATTTACCTAATTTCAGCATGCATGTGTGTGTGTGTGTGTGTGTGTGTGCGCGCGCACACAGATGCCGCCGCTGACTCACCCTGTGCGAAACTCAGTGTGGCTCAGAGGCATGAATAAATACATTACTCGCTGGGTTAATTGCGTCCTGGTGGCCCGGCGCACACCTCTAAGAATGATGGGCCTTACACACACACATTAAGCACACACCTTCTAAATCTCACTTAACCTTCGTTGCACTTTAAGCTCGATGAATCAGACACTTCCCAAATGCTCGACTGTCCTAATCTAGGACACCGTTTTTCTCTCTCTCTTAATCCAGTCTTCTGGCTGTCACATCCTAGTCACTGGAGTTCCTTAGCTGTGGTGAAGGTCTAATATCACTGACGTTTTGGATGAACTATACAAGAGTGCAAATTATACATATATATCTTTATATACACTGAACATAAAAAAGTTGCTGTTTATAATGTATAAATAAAAATAGAAATTTTTAAAAATTAAAATTTAAAATAGGCAAAGGCTTAAGAGTCAATGATTGGATCATTATTGCAGTGATTATTATGTTTCTAGCATGTCAGTCATTCTAATTCTAACTGATGGAGTGTGTAGCTTTTCATTTCTTAAAAAAACAAGTAGGAAGGCACATCATAGCCATATTCCGGGACGACAATATCAAGATTCATCTGACTCAAATTGTGAAAGAATGGCTGGGAGGAGCATTTTCACACGTGAATTGGCACATTTAAGTCCAGACCTTAAGTTCATTGAAAGTCTTTGGGATATGCTGGAGCTGAGTGCTGGACTCTTGCTTTAGTTGACCAAAAATGTATGCACCTCTTGATGGAAATTTGGAAAGAAATTAGCATTTGCCAAAAAGAATATTATTAATCTGTTTGTTTTTCCATCCTGACACAGCAACACGAGTTCAACCAATGGGATCGGTATGGGTATGGCTATCTGTTTGGCATAACCGAGGTAGATGGGGTGAGTACCGTATTCTTGTATCTTATTTTTAAACGGACATTTAACGTTAATTCATGACATGATAAAAAGTAAATGATAAATAATTTTTTTCCCCTTAAAAACAAATCTTCGTACCTTAAAATAGTTTGAAAGCAACACTATACTTCATTTGGTATGTGTGGATATATGAATATTCCAATTACCCCCACCTCCACTCACTCACTCCAGCTCAGAGATTCACTGGTTGACGATCACACGTTGACGTGCTTGACAATAATCTCTTTTGCATATTAGTGATGTCATAAACACCAGAGATTTCAAACTGTGTTTTTTGGGTCTTTGGTTCACTGCAGTTTTAAGGAGAAAATACTCAGCATTGGTGTTGAATTATACATGGTTTGTCTTAAAGTACATTTAAAAACTTATAAACAACATTAAAAGCTTGATTTTCACAACAGGGGAATTTTAAGTAACTTTGCAACTACGTCATCTATAACATTTTAGACTTAGTATTAGTATTAGACATAGTAAACTTGTAATAGTTCTTGGGTGAGTTCACTGTTACTAGTGCTTTGCTTCTTCACTAGGGGGCGATGTCCTCGGTTCTGAGGGTGAGGATGCGGATATAAGCAGAGAAGAAGTGAAGTTTGGGGTGACAAAAACATGGATGTAAGCAGTAGCTCAAGGTATTCATCTGTGGTTGGGTTTTTGAGGAGAAATTGTTATTTTCTTTGCTACTCATTTAAGTCTAATGTTCCATGCTAAATATGTCTTGAGACAAGTTTTACTCTTAAGTTCGACCGCTTAGTGCGCGTGGGAATTATCAATGGATTATTGACTGAGTCGGTCATCTTTGGAC
The DNA here is from genome assembly GCA_038021265.1 of Cyprinella venusta. NCBI lineage: Eukaryota > Metazoa > Chordata > Actinopteri > Cypriniformes > Leuciscidae > Cyprinella > Cyprinella venusta. The sequence continues at coordinate 24,948,761 of CM075879.1, forward strand.
TGATTGAACCTGTGGAACTTCCTGTGGATATTGATTGACTGAAATCATCGTGCCATCATTGACTTTGAGAATGCTGGACTTGTGACAAACTGCGTTGGAAACTCAGGTTTTTCTATCATACAAATGATTGAACTGATATGTAAATATGGTGTGTGTTTGCGTGGAGTGTGAACACGTTTGATGTTAATTGTCTGGCTCCCACTGCAAAACTCAACAGATGGTACCCTACCTCTTTACAATGATTTCATTCTGTCTTTTGTAATTCAAGATGGTATGTTACAAACTGTTAGGTTAGGGTTTGGTGTTTGGGTTGGTACAGTAGAATAAGTTGACATGAAGTTACTTATAGTTAGTTGAATGTCTGTTGGGGACAATCAAAATAGTGTTAGCATATTAAGCAGACAGTCTAGATACTATAATGAGAGTTAGTAGAATGTCTAAAGGGAACCATCTAAATAAAGTTTTGCCAGAAATTTACATTTATTCATTTTTAGATGATGCTTTTATCCAAAGCGTCTTATAATTGCTATATATGTCAGAGGTTAAAGGCCTCTGGAGAAACTATGGGTTAAGTGTTTTGCTCAGGGACACATTGGTGTCTCACAGTGGTTTCGAACCCGGGTCTCTCACACCAAAAGTATGTGTCTTATCCACTGCCCCACCACCACAGAAATGGCACAACTTCAGCCATAAAGGGGATGATATGACCTTTTCAGCTCAAATTCACGTCTTTGTATGGAAAATGTTATGAGACAACAATGGAAGCTTAAGATTTTTGCTTTGAAATCCTTTCCCAAATACATGTACATTGTATGTGCATTATGGTAAAACGCAATGTTTGCTTCAGTTTATAAACTGATGGATGTTTAGAATAAACCCTGTGGACAATCAGATGCTGTCTGTACAATTTATTTTTAACTAGGAACATTCCTGTATAATATCTGTCAATGTTTGATCCATACATGCAAGAGATCTGAAGAAACGTGATGAAATGCTTTACTGGCGGTTTTCTATTCCTGGATCATCGTCTCTTATCACACAACAATCCATTTAGTGGATCTACATCTGTAGCAGTACAACAAGGCCATGCCTCCAGAAAGCAGGGAATAGCAGCCCTTCTCAATATTCAATGAGGCACTTCTCTCTTTTTTATTTTTTTTCTCTCGCATAACCTCTGTGACCCCATCCTTCTCCCTCTCTTTTTCTTATTCTCTCCTTCCCTATCTCTCTCTCTCTCGTGTTGGATTTGTCCCGGCAGTGCTGTTTCTCCTGTCTGGTGTGTGTGTTCCTCAGCGTTTAACACAGGCCCCTCTCACCCTTCTCTCTCTCGCTGTAATCTCGCCATCTGTGCCTAATTGACTGAGTGCCTGACGTCTTTCTGTGGGGACGGAAAAGCACCCGAGTGCCAGGGAGGGAAAAAATGGAAAAGAGACACGATGGAGAAAGAGATCTGAGGAGAAGAGGATGCCTCGGTGCACTTGTCACAGCTGTGAACTTTGACCTTTCCGGAAGAGTGGAAGAATGGATGGCTTCCTCTTCCCTTCTTTTCTTCTTGTTGTTGATGTGATGGAATCTTTCCATGTGCAGGAATGTTGGGCTTCAGGTGTGTGGTTTTGTTTTTGTCCAGTCTTTCTTTTAACAGGGTTGAATTTAAGAATTGAGCATTCAGTTCATGAGTTTGAATTTAACATGAATTTGGCCACACCATATATGATAAGTAATAATAATGATAAACATTTTTATGATAAAGTAGCTTACTTCTTTTGCGACTTAAAATGGAACTATAATCTATTACAACTAATTTATTTAAAGGTAGAAATCTAAGAAGAAAAAAAAAACTTTATTGGAACATAGGAAGTAGAATTGACAAAAAAAGATATTTCAGCATATGATGCGTTCTGGGAAATTGTATTTTTGTATTTAAGTTTCAAATTGCAATTCTGCATTCTGTTTGCTATCTTAATTCAAATTCAGGAGTCAAATCGGAATTTAAATACCCAATTAATTGAGTTCTGAGTGGCATAAACCTTTTATTTTAAATTAGATCTTTTCAATTAATCTGTTAAAATATATACAAAATTTGAAATATAGGGTCCATATCACATTTGATATATAATGTTCAATCCATTGTAAGTTGAAAAAAAAAATCATATTTCTTCCTTTTGTGTTCCACAGAAGAAATAAAGTCATGCTGGTTTGAAATGAAATGAGCGTGAGTAAAGTGTTGACAGAATATTCATTTTTTTGTGTGAACTATCCCTTTAACACTTTCTCTTCGCCATTACCATTTGTCACATCATTTACGTCCTTCTGTCCTATTCTTTCCTTCACATTTGTTCATCCCATATCTCCTCTACACCCCCTCCATCCATCCCTCCCTCCCGCTCTGCCTGCCCCCTCGAGGATCAGACTGGCTCATCGGACTTTGAAGCTAGCTGGTTGATAGTCTTCCTATCTCCCCATCAGGGCCTTTCAGATAGGGCGGCACATCACAGAAGCAAGCTGACAGAACATCCACCCAGCCTGGGCGACCAGCTTCCACCCCCCTCTTGCTGTAAAGCTCCCAGAATGCTGCTTCTCTCTACTGCTCTTCAAACAAATGCTGGGCCTAAACTCCTGGGGAGCTCTGGTGCAGCCTCTGAGACGGAGAAGATATTGAGGGATGGAGAGAAAAATGGAGAGAGGGAGGAAAAAAAGAAAAGGAGATAGCGTGAGATCTTATATTTAATAAGTAAACCGATGCTGGCGCGGGGCAGACCGGTCTCCTGGGCCAGGCTCAGCCAGCCATTTCTCAAGCAAAGTGAAGGATTTGGGTTAGATGCAGAAAGCCCACGAGATGCTCTCTGGCATTTTCCTCATGCAAAGGATATCAGAGCAGAAGGTGAGCGAGAGAGGGAGGGTGAGAGAAGGATATGCCCCTATAGTATCCATTCATTTTCACTCTGTCTCTATGCCATTTGTGCAAATGATGATGGCAAATGCAGGTGTGAGAACTTCAAAGCTTCTGTCAAAGGTGAGGGAGAGAACAGAACTAGGGAGTGATTTAAAATGGAGATCTTATGGGGAAAGGGAAAGAACCGTGTCCTTGGCGGCGCTTAAATTAAGATGTATCGTGGGTATACGGCTTCGTTTTAATCACCTAGACCTACATAGCAATGGTAATACCCTCCTCTTCGTATTCCCCTATGGTTGAGGAGAGGGGCAGCCGTGTTCAATAACCTCCTTCTACGAAATGGAGGTCCTGGTAACAGTGGGGTCTGGAATGATGACGAGAAGAAATATAGGGCAAATCAGGCCTTTAGGCTCCACAGAATGAGTCTCAATTATCAATTTGTGACCTTTCTGGAATGATTTCAACTCCTATATATTTATAGTCATACCTTTTAACATGTTGGTTCTCGAACAATGAGAAACAAAAACCCGTTGAACTGTTCTGGCAACGCCAGCCAGGAAAGACAAGGACTGTTCAAGGCCTCCCATCACCGTCCGCTTTCCTCCCAGCTGGAAGAGGAAGCAGTTCGTTTGGAGGTTCGAAGCCTCAGGGGGGAAACCGACTGACTAGCTGTCCTTGCTCTTACCTAACACCGGGAATCCCAATGGGGTTTCAAGGTACAGCGACTGTGCTCCGTGGCAGCGAATGAAATCCTGTCATATAAATAATGGACGGAAATGAAGGAGAATAGCTCACAGTAGCCCTCTTAGATATGTGCCCAGAAACCGCAGATGCTCTGGAACAAGCATCATAACAGACCAACTACAAAGGAGCCCACTTCTACTGGCCCTCTGTGGCAGTCGCAAGGGACGGACATTCAGGGATAGCTCACAATGCCACTCCTAGGGCTTTATTTATAAAACGTGTGAATGCACAGATTTGATCTTAGAGTGTGGGTATAGGCTAAAATCCATGATGATGTTCATATTTATAAAAACAGTCTTTGACGTGGAAGAGTCTAAGCAGACGTACACACTTTTTCTTGTGGCAGAGAGTCGGAGTATTGCGTTCTAAAGAAAAGGATTTGGACGTTGACTGGTGCTCCTTTTATATGTTAATTAAATTAATTAGGTGGCGTTTATAAGGCGGAGATCTAAAACCATTCAGCTATTTCAAGATCTTTTGCAATTTATAGATTTCACATCTGAAAGAGAGGCGTATGCTCGTTTTCTTTGCCCCTGAACATTTGAAATGGGACTCAATGCAGAGGCAAATGTTTTGCGATTGCAGATCTATAGATAAAGATACTTCTTATTTGCTTAGCATTCGATATATGTAATACTTTCAAATAAATGTGTTATCTTATTTTAAAAGAATAGTTAAATAGACAACCCGGTCTCATCCCAATTCGTCATATAACTGACGTTTTGGGACGTCTTTTGACCATTCGTCAATATATGACTTTTTAGGGCCCCCCTAAATGTCGGTAGATGACGTTATGGGATCCTAACTCTACCCCATACCTAAACCTAACCCTAAACCCAACTCGTCACCTAACTGACGTTAAAGGTAAAGCGTCAGTTGTATGACGACCCAGGATCGTCATCTACCGACGTTTAAGGGGGCCCTAAAAAGTCGTATATTGACGAATGGTCAAAAGACGTCCCAAAACGTCAGTTATATGACGAATTGGGATGAGACTGTGATAAAATAGAATGTAAAAAAAATCGGAAAATTATTTACCTACGTTGTTTTAAACCTGTATTTTTTCTGTGCTAATTACTCCTTTTTCCATATAATAATCACATAAAGTGAATGAAGAGAATTTTACGAGAGGTTCTTTCGTATTGAGTTAGCTTACGTGACGGGAAAGATTCCACTTTTCGAGATATTGAAGCCCAAAAAATTAGCGTGTCTAGCATGCTCATTGGCTGCCTTGCAGCAGCCTATCACTGAGCCCGGCGTGACGTCACATCCTCATTTTTAAGAGTGTACCGTGTGTCTATATTTTTATTATACTGCAAATAGTGTTTAGAACATTCATCAAAATATATCTGTTCTGCAGGAAAAAAAAAGAAAGTCAGGTTTTTAATTAAAGCGAGGGTGAGAAAATGATGACAGAATTTTTATTTTTGAGTGAACTATTGCTTTAAAAGAGACAGGGGATGTTAACTCTATTGTGCAAGTAATCAGCTCTCTGCAGAGTTTAATCCATCTTTCCTTTCACTTGAATCATGAGAACAGTGACCTTTGCTTTTAGTGATGGTGCTTAAACCCAGGCACGGACCTATTAACCAAAGGTGAACAGCGATAGAACATTAGCTCTTCCTTTAAGAAAACCTTTTTTCTTCCTTCAAAGTCCAGTTAATAGTTCAGCGGCTGAGCGGAAAGTGTGATATATTTAAACGGTCTGGGCAGTTCTCCAAATGTCACCTGCCATTTCCTGCTAGCCAATTCACTTACTGCTCTGTGCAAAGGTATAATATAGAGGTGGACACTTTCTTTCTGTTTGATTTGCAAAACCCAAACAATGAAACTCAGAGCGGAGATGATAATATTTACTTTAATTCACTTCTAGAGATGGAAAATGAAGTTCTTGCAGCAACTATTTGAGATATATATGTTAAATCAAGTGCTGCTAACAACATATGATGCCGCACACGTTATCTCTTTTACTCTTTAACGCTCTCCTAACTTAATGTATTATTTTCAAAGCGAGGTGAATTGTGGTTGTGCAGGCCCAACTATTAAGGCAATGAAAAGGACTATATGGCCCAATCTTCTCCAGTCAATAAATGTGGCAAGTATTCTCTCCAACATTGTTACTGTTTTTTTTTTTTGACCTGTGACTTTTGACAAAAGGCTTTCTTGCTCTCTTGACCCCTAGCTAACCCTACAGGATTTGCAGGTGCTGCCCCAGGGTCACTCTTCTCTAGCTAGTGAGGTCCCTAAAGACCCGGGACGACAACCGCCATCGATCCAGGGTGAAATGTCATCCCAGCAAGAGCAGCCAGGGATAAGAAGGCCACTTTTCAGGAAGCAAAGCCCAAGGATGAGGAGGGAATCTGTAAGATCCACTGAGAAAAACACAAATAAAACAACAGCATGCTGGAAGGTGAGCTACTATTGAAAAAAAAAAATCTTGGCATCACATTACTAAAAAAAGTCACTGAAAGGCAATTCAACAAATCAAAAAAGCAAAGCAATACAAAACAATCACAGTAATATCATTTCTGTCTTTCATCTAGCAGTAAGTACAAGTAACACGTAAATAACCTTCAATGCCACGTTTAACGGATGTCTCCAAACAAAAACAAAAAAAACAGAGAAAACACTTCAACGTAATGTGCTTGAAGAGAGGAAGGCAAGCGATTCATTAAGCATATTACAAGGCAAAGAAAATACATTAACTCCTGCATTGAGCTCTTTAAGCATGTAATTCTTCTTTGTTCTGACTTCTTAAGCATGTTATTAAAAGCATGTTAGAGAGGAGCCATTAAGCTCCTTGGCACCGACATGTACGTTCTATAAAGGATGAGAGGCCACGGACACATTTGATGGGTCAGGACTGACCGTGGATCAGTGGGTTTACTACATCAGGAGTGTAGAACAGGCTACGGATGACCCGCTGTCTGCGATCTCACTGAATCGGAAATATGGAATAGGATTAGAACAACGACCCCAGGCCTGAGGATTCCCGGGAGTGGGAGAGATGATGATTGGCCGAGACAATAGAGAGCACCATCAAAGCCCAAAGCACCACACCGTAATGAAAGCACTTCGAGGCAATGTGAACACAGGGAACTGAGCATATAAACACAAACTAATTCACTGCGCCGAAAGATGGATGGTCAGCAAAAGCCGTGTGTGTGATATGAGAAGAAATGAGAGGAGGAGGAAGAACAGATTCAACAGGATTGGTGTAGGAAGAAGTAACAGATGGGGTGAAGGAATGGGGTTTGTTAAAGAACAATCACCCCAAGCTCCGACTGGAGAGACTTTCTTTTCCCCAGGTGATTCCTTAAACACAATAACAAGCCTTCTAAAGAGGAAAACACGGTCCACTGTGAGGCTAGACAAAGGTATGAAAAATAGACTTGTCATACTAAAAGTAGCAAAAAAAAAATTAATCTCTTTAAAACACTCTGTGTAGTGTGGGGGGTGAATTATTTTACGGTATCAAGGGAAGTCTCCAGGGTAGGGTAAAAGCTGTCTCCTGTTTCTATTTTTCCTTGTTCTTTTCTCTTCTTTTTTTATCTCTGGTATTTTATTTATTTTTAAGCAAATTATTAACCAACTTATAAACTTTATTTTTATTAACCAAAAAATAAATTCATGTTGATTTTTTTTTTTTTAAATCAACATGAATTTACTTTACTGACTTTTTTTGAAGTCACAGTCCTCCATGGTCCTACTATTTTTTCCCTCATTGAATATAATTTTTCACTTGGGAATACATCATATGATGGAAGTACAATATATATTCTCAATTTTAACAAAAGTAAACAAATTACTTATTTGGTTTCTTTTAAAACAAAGAGTTTTTGAAAGATTTGGCAACTGAACAGTGAATTATTGTCAACATGACTGTACTATTTACTTTCAGCAATCATTCACCAGCTGAGTGCCATTGAGATGTATGGAAATGTCAAAGGATCGCTTTCTCCAGATATTCAACGCATTCTCATCCTAGGGCGTCACCTAACTGACACTTTTGACCATGCGTCTAAATCAGACACACATGGCAACCTTTAGCCTCAGTTAGATGAGGCTCATCCTAGGGCGTCATCTAACTGACGCTTTTGACCATGTGTCTAAATCCGACATGGCAACCCTTGGGGTCAGTTAGATGATGATAATGATTTTGGCCCTTTTGCCTATATTTTGATAGGAATGGTCAAAGAAAGACTGGAAACAATTGGAAAGGAGAGGGTGAAATAAGATAAGGAAAAGACCACAAGCGTGGATTCAAAGTCATGTTGCCTGAAGCGCTGCATACAAGGCTATGGCTTGACACAAATTACTTGTTTCTAAGACCAATGAGAGTATATGATGGATTTAAGTTGTTTCTAAACTTTTAAATATAAGTAAGGTCCTTAACTCAATCTGCTTGCAATCACATCATTCTCTATTGGATTGGGCTTAGCTGATTGGTTCCTGCTGTATCAGCAGCCAATGAACGTGCTGCTCAGCTTTCAAATATTTGGTCAGCTTTTGCTGCAGCAGTTTGCAGCGTGCTTTCAGATATACTGCACTTTCCCTATCTCCACCTGTCCAGATCTGATACGGGTAAATCATGCACAATGTTGTACAGCAGCAGCATATTTACTTGCTCTGCAGCAAAAACAACAGTAGTGTCTCAGATCTATATTCTCCCAAGACACAAACATATTTACATTAACATATTGCCATATCCATTGCCATGCTAATCCCCCGAGAGTTGTCATGACAGAAATATAATTGTAGTGCAAACTTGAGTCATGATTAAATCAATGTTTATGTGACAACTTTAATTCTCAGATTGTATGACCAAATATTTGTTGCGAAACTCATTTCCTGTCAAGCCTGCATTAAAAGTTATGTAAAGTATAATGGCAGCTGTCATCCTCTGTTTCTCTTTGATTTACACACCCACTGTTTTTGTTCTACACGGATGCACAACCTATGCTAATTTTACCAGCGAGTGCCAAAAAGTCTGTCCGTCAATCTGGCAACCTGAGAAAGACACATTTCATCCTGTCCTGGTGCAGATTACATTCTCCCGAACCGTTTCTGACAGAAGTCATTAATGAAAGTGTGGTCATGCATCAAAAAAGCAGGTTCTCCATCAAGCTGTCGCTGTCTTCTCGAGAAGACAGAACCAAAAGCTGTCTGTCTGACTTCTCATCCTATACATCTGGGTGTGTTTGTGTGTTGTTGTTTTTTTGTTTTCTGACGTGTGATTTGTGATGTGTGAAGGGCCAGAGGGCCCACTGGAAGAAATAGTACTGTAGGTGAGGATGCGAAATCCACTTATAGGCCCAGAACATTTATTTTGGAAGACTGTTACAGAAGAGATTCCAGGTTTCCAAATAATTCCTTAATTCCATTAATTATTTTTTTCAGCTAGACTGAAATTTTGGTATTTTTTGTACACAAATTAATAATATGACTTTAAGCTCATTTGGAATATAAGTGCATGATTCAGATTAACCACTTCTACACTTTTGGTGTATTTTATAGTTTTCAGTGATATCAGTGCAATAGACATCAAAGTCATTCAGTGTATTCTTCAATGAACATGAGCAGATTAAAGCGAGAGAGAGAGAGAGAGAGAGAGAGAGAGAGAGAGAGAGAGAGCTTACATGTTAAAGGTTAATTACCATTCATAAAATGGAGAAAGTATAGCTTTGACCATTTAGAACTTAATTAGATGGTGTGGCGTACTCAATGGTGAGAAAGAGGCAGAGACAGAGTTAACCTGTTTACAGATCCAAATTAAAGCTGACACGACAACAAAGCACCGTGAAAGAGTTAGGCAAATGAAAGAATCTGTTTTTCTGCACAAATAGGCCAATCATTTAGGACACACACTTCCACTTTCTTCCTCAGGGACTGCAGCAGCAAAGGATTTAACTCATCAAAGCATTAGTGTGTGTGCGAGTGTGACAGAGAGGGAGGGATGGAGACTGTGTGTTCACTTGTGCACATCCTTTGCCAGTATATCTGCATGTAATGGAATTGCATGTGTCCTCTGGTGCATGAGATGATTTGTTTTTGAACTTGTGTCCATGTCTGTGAATGTGTGCCACCCGGACTGTGAAATGTAGGAATTTGCTAATAACGATTTGCGCCCACCGATATCGCCGTTTATTTGCACTCCCTGTTTGCCGTTTCAGCATCCGAGTCATCAAGGAATTATGCAAATCAGGCAACAGCGAAAAAGTGTCATGCACTCTATCATTTTTTATCCGGAAGCCACAATGCGCTGTTTTTTTGTGTTATTTGTGATCAAAGATTTCAAATTCATTTATTTGTGTAAAATTACAAATTCAAAATATCGTTGCAGTTCATATGGCAGCATAGCCTGACTTCGTCATACTCATATTCTAGTTAGAATGTGAGTCTGAAACTGCTCCATAGGGCTTTGATTATGAGGCGTGTCTTAACCGAACCAGGGAAAAAAAAACTCTGCACTCAATTGGATAGTCGGTAGACCTACAACCAATCAGAGCAACGCAGTAAGTCAACTACTTTGCATAGCGCAGTTTTCAACTATATAACTTACTTATTTTAGAAGTAAAATAACATGTTGCTTCTTTTACTTGGTCCTTATGAGTGCGACCAAAGGAGAAACCACAACAACCAAAGGCTTTTCATTACGTCCCATCTTCTTAGCGACCATCGGAACCAGCTGATAAGTTACACTTTTGCCGAATCATGTGGGAAGGATGGTAAAAATATCTTTCTGATTGACAAATGCCTTCATTGCAGTTCCCCTTTTGTCTATTAAAATTAATGCGCTGTCGATTTATTTTTCAACAGACTCGACAGTGGAATCTATACATCTCAATTCTCCAACTGCAGTCATCTCTGAGGGAAACCAGTGGAGCGCTCTTTGATAACGTGATGATTACGTCCTTGCAGATCATCTGTCCATCATCGTTTAAAGCCCGCCCTGGCAATTTGATTGGCCCGTTCATTTTTTGACTGATCATAAATTCTCCTCAATGGATCGAGTCCAGACCGAACTTCTCGACCAAAAAAGGTTGTGGGCGGGGTTCGGGCTGGCATCCAGGCTAACGGCAGCATGCAGCGTGAGTGAATCTAGCACGGCATAAACATGAATCAACATGAAAAGGTATGTTGGATTATACACTATAACTCAGCCTATTTAAATATAATTTTTCATCATGTACTGTAGTCGCCTAGCCAGTGTTTGACCCGAAAGACACGTCCAGATAGTTTGACTAACTGTTAGCCAAAGAGTAACCAGTCTTACTTTTCTGATTAAAATGAGATCATTGTTTTAATGTAACTCAAATAAAAACAGCAATGATCAGTCTTCAAGTACAAAGATGACTAACTTATAAGACTATTATTCAATGTCCATAGTTTGTTCTTTAGAAAAAATAACTTTACAGAAGAGCATATCATTAAAATTAAACAGGCCCATACACTCTAAAAATGCTGGGTTGTTTTAACCCAACTTTGGGTCAAATATGGACAAACCCAAACATTAGGTTAAAAATGTAATAAAAAATGTAACCCAATTGGCTCTATGCACGATCGCTTCCATATTTGTCTCAGCACGCCCACTCACTTCCGGTGCTGCGTCAGTCTATGGTCATAAGCCGGTTTTGCGATAGGTAGAGATAGTGTCAAATTACACTCGCTGTTTATAAAAACGTCCTCCGGTTAACGTGAATGATGTTAACAACACTGTGAGGCAGTTACCTGTCACGCAAGAGTAAAAAAGAGAAGTTATTTAAATTATATATTTCGAGCCAAATCAACAACTTTGAGTGTTAGTATTCTCTCATATCGTACGAAATTCGACTAGCGAATCAGCGTTTCTAAAATCGTTGTCTCAGTTTCTGAGAAAACGGATTTTATTACAGTTTTGCCGCCTATACACTTGGCCTGCAGAACGCGCTTCCGGAAGTAAAGACGCTGACTGAGATTTGTTCGAACACACGTCAGCAGGGTTCGTGCATAGAGCCTATGGCTGGGTTCGTCCATATTTGACCCAAATTTGGGTTCAAACAACCCATAATTTTTAGACTGGAATGTGTTGATTTTAAAAGCATATACCCTAAACAATGCTGGGTTGTTTGAACCCAAATATGGGTAAAATATGGACATACCTAAATGTTGGGTTAAAAATGTAATTTCAAATTTGAACCCAACTTCAACTTTCACTTTCAACTGTACATTTTTTTGTCCATATTTGACCCAAATTTGGGTTCAAACAACCCAGTAATTTTTAGACTGTAATGTGTTGATTTTAAAAGCATATACCCTAAACAATGCTGGGTTGTTTGAACCCAAATATGGGTAAAATATGGACATACCCAAATGTTGGGTTAAAAATGTAATTTCAAATTTGAACCCAACTTCAACTTTCACTTTCAACTGTACATTTTTTTGTCCATATTTGACCCAAATTTGGGTTGAAACAACCATCATTTTTAGAGTGTAGTTTCTGCTTAATTATTGATGTCTAAATAATTTAATGTGTGTTTAAATTTATCCAATTTTTAAAGGACGTTTTCTTAAAAACAATTTCTTGTTAAAAACTAATTCTAGCCAAGTGAGCCTTTGCATTGAAAGGTTTGTGATTTAAATGCAGACCATTGAAATATTGTGTGCTAAGGTTGTTCAACTGTTTAGTAAATGACAACACTTTTTTGTTGTAGGTGGAAAAAAAAACTTCTGTACATTAAGAAAATGTGTCCAGTTTACCTTTGCAAGTGTGTATGGTCACACACCAAGAGTTTCTCATCAGCTCCTGCTGTGCCAGCACAATGGGGTTGGCAGGTCTCCAGGACAGAACATCTGGCGCTTGAGAAAGAGACAACAGAAGGTGATGGGCATGGCTCAGGAACAATGGCAACAGTACAGACTCACTACACCGCCGAGAGAGGAGGAGGAGGAGTAAAACTCACAACAGACTCGAGGATCTTAAGGATTCACCGGCTGTGATCTCTGCTGTATAAAGAGGTAATCAGAGATGTAATGCTGCAATTTTGAAATCACATACACACAATGGCCTGTACCACGTTCATTTGTAGACTGGCACCCACTCCACCCAATGCACCTAAATATATGTGTACTTGTGAATATACTTTGGATACACAGTAATTTGCTGTACTTATAGTGCTATACTCATACAAAAACATCTCTGTGTGCATTTGAGGCAGTTAGATTAAAAATCTTCACACCTGCTATGCCCACGCTAGCTTCATCCCAGAATACAGGTACATGATACCAAAATAAAAGTCATGAGAATAAAATAAAGTAAAACCTGCACAGATACTCATCCATCAAGCAAAATCGGAATGCTTGAAGCAGCTGATCAATCAGAGCACTTTTCGGACTGTTCCAGACTGGAACTAGGGGTGCGTTTCCCAAAAGCCTTGTTAGCCAATATGGTCACAAGTTCCGTTGTTATCAGCATAGTTCAACAAGTTGGTGTTTCCCAAAACCATATCAGCATTGGAAAGTTGTGTGGGACTGATCTCGACCTGTGGTTAGAAGCAGTTTCTTGTTTGCATAACATGTGGACTGAATAAATCCATATCTTGAGGAAAATAAGCAAGCTGACATTCAGTATTCAGTGTTTTATTCCCAATGTACAACGTACATACGACAATTGTTGACGTAGATTTACCATCCTGTAACTGGCCACCATTTCTTTTTTTTCCATTTGAATCCCATTTTTGTTTAATTAAAGCATAAATATCCCATGTAATCTTTCAATTTATATTAGATAATTAAAGCTTCATGTATTGTCATCGTCAATGATTAAAGTGCTGTCTAAACTAGTTTTAGATGGAGTACAGCATGTCACATACAGGACTTCAGCTTTCCAAAAGTGCTCTTTTATTCTTCCAATGCATAACGGCAACACGGAGACCAAATCTCCTGAGAAGATCTTAACAGTACATCACAAAATCTTGTTGTCTTAAAAACGACTAGGACATTTTCCCCAGTTTCTTACCTAGGCGTCTCATCAAACAAGTGGTGTGTAACTTTGCTCATGTTGACAAAGCTTTTCTTCGCAATACAATCCTCCATCCCCTTGCATTTCAATTCAAAGTCTTCCCTTTTATATCAAAAGCTCTGCCGGTCTGTTGGGGTTTGGACTTTTCTGTGCCTTTAAACTCTAAAGCGGGTGTTGGTGAGCAGTAATGCTGTGTAGTCACTGAGCTTTAGCTCGCGTGTGGTGGGTGTATTATTGAGGGCAGATGGCTTAAACCCACGAGTGTCTGTTGAGATATCACTGTGCTGAAGGGCTATGCCACCAAACCCATTTTGATTAGACTGAGTCTCTGGAGCCAGAACTGAACTGGCAGACTCCGCTTTGCCTCTAGATCATAAAACCCTCAATCACAAAACGAAAGTACATTCAATTAGTTCGTCAAACCCACATAAATGCACTAGCGTAAGCCAGAGTTTATTTTCCTCTTTTCAACCCTCCTTGCCTCTATCCTCCCACATTTGAGTCCTCAAACTCCCTTTCTGCAAAGAGAAAAAGAGCTTTTGCTCATCAAAGTGTTCAATAAAGCCCCCACCATATTGCAAAAAAAAAAAAAAAGGGCATGAAACACAATTATGCAATACGCCGCAAATGAGCTATGGCCACGTCGACAGAAAACGGCTAATAGTTCATTTCAGTCACTGTCTGCGTGTGAGCGCATCAAGCTTTTTGCTCCATTACCTCCAAAACAGTATGTAAATTTGCTTTTTTGGAGACAAAATATTTAGCTGTGTTTTGCTCAGAGGAAATGAGTGCCGCGGCTGATGGGAAGAGAGAGAGAGACAGTCGAGATGTTTGTTTGAAGTTTCCTCAGCAATTGGGGGAAAAAGCCCCACTGCTAGCGTAGCCCGAGCCACGCTTAAAATATAAGCTTTAAAGACATGTAGGTCACAAGAAGATATTTACATAACAAACCGTCTGACATGTGATGAAGCAACTCTCATTATTCTGACTGGTTTCTGTACTTTTCTAGTGGCTTGATGCCACTTTTGAAGAACAGTACTAAGTTAACACAACAGTTTTTCCATAAACAATGCTGATAATTATCTTTCTATATTTCATCTTTATCACAACATGCAGATTTATGGCAGTTGAGAAAATATCTTTGTTAAACGGTTGTTTTGAAAACACTGAGAACGATGAGTACAGAAAGCAGCAAAATATGTTCAGAGAAACAGGACAATTTATGGAATGCATGATAGATCACCTTGGAAACCACCCGCAGAGGTGAATCATAAGTGTACATTGTAGCATAACAAAAGCAGCAATAATTTGACAGAATGAAGATGGAAGACGTTATCTTGCATGTTTGCCGATATCTGCTTCTGTGACTTACAGAAAGAAAGCGTTTTGGTTGCAGTGTGATACAGTAATGCTGGCACAGGGAACTTCGATACACTCTAAAAAATGCTGGGTTGTTTTAACCCAATTTTGGGTAAAATATGGACAAACCCAGCCATTGGGTTACATTTTTAAATTACATTTTAAACCCAATGGCTGGGTTTGTCCATATTTTACCCAAAATTGGGTTAAAACAACCCAGCATTTTTTAGAGTGTATGATTGTCACGATTTACCATTATGAATACTATAATGTTTTCCCATATTAGCATCAAACCAGGGTAAACCTGGGTAAGTGTATACATTGGTATTCTTGACCATTAATTGGTAAAACCTTTGACACATACCTTTGTTCTGCATGATTATCATATTCAAATACTCAAATTTATTATGTTTTCATCAGATGGCAATACCAGCGTACTTTTACATATACTGTGTACTGAACAATCATATTCATACGTACATTTGAATAGACACTGACCAGCCCGTTCTCATCCTTTAGCGTCAAATGTGACGCTATACGACAAAATGGCGAAATACTACGCACATGGCACCCTTTATTGTTAATTTAACACGTGAACCCAAGGCGTCATAAATCCTTTAGCGTAATATGAGACTACCCTACCCTACATATTAACGATTACATTATATTATATGTTATATTAACAATATAACCCATTATGTTATATAACGTTAACAATAACGGGTGCCATGTGCGTAGTATTTCGCTGTTTTGTCATATAGCATCACCAAGCGGCAACATTCTAATCTGAAAGATGAAGCCTATCCGGAAGTGCGATAAACTGCAATACATCTCAAATCCACTAGAGGCCGGTACCAAAAGGGAGCAAATATCCATAGACGTCATGTTAAAATATCCGTTTTCACAGCATAAATTCATATGTTTACAGTTTGGTCCCATGGGCTTTTATTGTAATCGTCAATATGTTCCGCGTTCCTGACAACTGTGAGGGGGGTGAATTTTTTTTCTAACTCGATAGTTTAGATCATATATTTAGATATAAAATGTACGACAAATAAAGGCGGTTAACTTTGATTGACAGCTGATAACGGGCTGCGCCAAGTGAATTTGAAGTCTCGGCCATGATCTGACACATCACATCTTACCACCTCTGTATCCTTTCTGAAACTTTTGTATTTTGTATTTTCCAAGATTTTCCATTATGGCGCCGCCCATACTCCCCATAAACAGCCTCAAACCCGTTCTTCAGAGAGTCTATGGGTGACGTCACAGACACTTTGTCCATATTTTTTACAGTCTATGAGCATCACATATGATGCTAAAGGATGAGAATTCGTTGCACTGACACAGTGTCAATGAAAATGCAATAAATGTAGTCTGCATATTCTTTGAACCTAAATAGATATATTGTAAAGATTTGTACATTATGCTAGATGTTGTCACAGCCCTGGGCTTGACACCAGCCATGACTAGTGGTTTTCCAGTTATTAGTCACCCTGGCCACAATTTTGACTTTGAGACCAAAAGGAAAAACTGCCATAAAGATATGTTTTATTAAATCATAATTTGGCAGCAAGTTTCTGTCGGAGAGACAAGGGAGCAAGAAAGCGCAGCAGGCAACATGTCTATTTTGCTGAAAATGAGTATTGAAAGCGTTTCAGATATTTCAGTAGGCCTATTGATATGTACTGAAAAATCTATATTTTGGATAACACTACACTGAATGATTTCAGATGCCTTTTTAAAAGACTACAATTGAAAAATGATATAAAAATCAACCCTCCAAAGTGACTTGTAGGAGTTACACGCCACTGTAGAAATTCACCCGCATTTGGCGGGTTGCCGGCTGTTATACTGTCAAGCCCTGAACGACTGTTTATTATGAACACTAATGACTAATGAGATCATGGTTGACATGATTGTGATTTCTTAAAGTCGTATGAGAGCGAAAACAAGGCTCGATAGCTTCAGAAGGCCTCTAAAAGGTTGACTGACACACACCGGCACTCTATCTGGAAAAGAGTGTCATTTAGTCGGGGACTGAACAAATCCCTATGGCAAATCTAAACACTAGTTCACAAATAATGAGCCCTGCCTTACACACAGAGTTTTCTGTGCTCAAGCACTCCCAGACATTTCGGATTTGAGACTGAGCTCTTCACGACATCTTTCCTAAAAGCCGGCTAGTCATGGTGGCCGAGAGCTCTGGCAGGAGATCAATGCGAATCTCTGCACCCCTTTCACAGACTTTTGCGGCCGTGTTGACAGAATGAAATGAAAGCGTGGAAGCATTTCAAGACAACTTATTTATTACTTTATGACAAAGGACAGGTCTGAGAGCCCTGGTCGCTGGCACTGATCTGACTGTGTGCTGACCTTAGAACAGAGATCACAGTGGTCCAGAGACATTATTGAAACTGTATGTATGCTGGAGCTAAATTGTTAGGAGAGTGTTTTCTTAAACCCCTTTTCAAAGTACGTATCTATGAATATATGACGATATATTTTCATATTTTCACCAAATTATATATTTATGAATGTCCTCTACGTCCTCTTCTCATGTTAGCTGTCTCACACACATCCTTTTATTGAAAGCTTGAAGGCAACCCTAGAACAAATGACACTTATTCCAAAAGCTAATAAGCATATCGACGGCGTAAAAACACACTGGATGACGATCACGTGGCGTTGTGATAAACGATTCTCTTTCCGTTTAGAAGGCTGAGCTGATGGCCTTGTTTTCAAGTGCCCTCCATAACATAATTCAAAGTGAATGAAAACAAACACGCTCGCGCAAACTCCTACAGAAGCGCACAGACGTGTCTTAACACTTAACATTTCAGCATGACATTCAATTAAATACATTGAATGAATGAATGAAGCTTTTATATAGAGCTTTATATTGTACACCCAAAGAGCTTTGCAATCACATCAGTGGGTTTCTCCTTAACCACCACCAGTGTGCAGCATCCACCTGGATGATGTGAACGCAGCCACAGTACAACGGCGCCAGTGCACTCACCACACACTGCCTATACGTGAAGAGGAGACAGAGTGATAAAGGCAATTCAGTGGATGGAATTATTAGGAGGCCATGATTGACAGGGGCCAATTGAGGGAATTTGGCCAGGACACCCCTATTCTTTACGAGAAGTGCCATGGGATTTTAAATGACCACATAGAGTCAGGACCTCGGTTTAACATCTCATCCGAAAGGATGATGCTTTTAGAGTGTAGTGTTCCTATCAATATACTGGAGCATTGGGACCCACCCATGTATTCATGGAGTACCTGGATGATGACCATTTTTATTTCCAAGATGATAGCTGAACAACATGCGATTGCATTTCCTCCCTTTTTCAATCTCATCTACTGTATAATCATAGGAACAATTTGCATGTAGAGTTTAGTATGAGCCGTGCGCTTATGATGGGTTCTATGGAGACTCCTCATAACAAGAGAGAGCTAATTATGAGAAGATGAGTAGTTAACCCATGCTGTCGGGGCCCATGCGAAGATGCTAATTGATGCTAAATGTATGCAACCTTATTGCACAGGATCACTGAAGCGCTAATCAAATACTGATCTACGAGGGCAATGTGTAAAATATGGATAATTAATCCTCATTCACGTGACGTTACACATTTTACATTGTACATTACAGAATCACAGCAGGACTAAGCTTTATGTAATGTTCATATCATATTTTAAGTAGACTGAAAGTAGCTTCGATTTCTAATTTAGCTACTAATTGTTCCAAAGCAACAAAACTCTCTCTCTCTCTCTCTCTCTCTCTCTCTCTCTCTCTCTCTCTCTCTCTATATATATATATATATATATATATATATATAAATAACTGTATCACATGGATGAATGAGCTGAGGCACTGATTGTGTAGTATAAGTAAACCGGAATATTATAAAATACGATGCATGCATGTTGTGTTGACTCCACTTGAACGACTGTCGCTTTGGATATTATTAATTTGGAAATGTGGTAAATTATGTTCGTTTTTTTTTTCACAAACAAAGCACTTGCTTTGCTTTATAAAACTGAGGTTAAACCACTGGAGTCACGTGGATTACTTTGATGATGTCTTTCCTGTCGTTCAGGACGTTGAATGTGTGTGTTGCTCCCAATGGAGGGACAGAAATATCTTAATTTGTGTTACGAAGACGAACGAAGGTCTTAAGGATGTGGAACGACACGAGGATGAATAATTAATGACAGAATTTTCATCTTTTGGTGAACTATCCCTTTAAATAATGTCATAGTACACTCCTTAAAAAGCATGGTATTACCTTGGTATCATGGAAAAAAAAATGTGGTAATGTAGTGTGTTTGTTGTTTATGGTTGTTTTTCTTATTGAAGTAAAAAAAAAAAAGTATGTATATTGTATTGATGTAGCACGGCACAACATATTTGTATCCAGCGCCTGAAATGGTTTCATAGTAGAATATGAAACGAGAAAGAAAACCAGAAAGCTTATAAAACTTGTATATTCATCAGTATGAATAAGTGAGGAAAGGAGTTACAGGTTAATAAAAAGCAGCCTGCTATTAGATATGCAGCACCAATCTCACCAAGAGGAGGAGTGGGTGGAGGAGAGAGAGAGAGAGAGAGAGAGAGAGAGAGACAAACAGTGGTCTCCTCCATTGCCATTTTATAGTCCCTGATGACATTGAACGTTCCTTCTTTACGACATCACCTGGAGAATTAGTAAACATAAACGGCGGACCTGCTCCGCTCATTGACTGAGCCCTGATTTATGGCACAACCTGCTGCCTTTTTCTATAATCGTCCATCAAAATGGGAAAGAAATAAAATCCCAACAACCTGAGAAAAACTTTCTCACTCCGCCAACAATATATCTCACTGACATTACACACTCAACACTTATGAGGAAGAGCTCTGCTATAAATCACAAAGTACAGAATCATAAAAAATGGGCTCAAATAGCATCACTTTTACACCGCCTGCTCTGATCCCGGCTGTCTCTCAGCTTTGCATGCAAGCTTCGTTGACAGAGACATGTTTCGTGGCTTCTTGCCTTCAAAAACTATATATATTAAAGTGTAGCTGATCATTTTTTTAAGAACCTCCAAACTTTAAAAGGAGCTATGCTAACTGTTGTAAAACTTGCTTTTATTGGAGGCATTTGTCTTGAGTATATTTAGACAGGCGAGAGATGGCATGAAGTCTTCCAGAGGGAGGCGGAGAATATTAAGGCACATATTTGAGGTGTTTGTCATAGTGAATTTAAAGTGTCACTGTGAGAGAGTAAAACCACTGGAGCTGATTTACAGCCATGCTTTGCCCAGATATACGCATAACGCTGTTAGCGTAATAAACTCTTTGTCTCTTTGTTCACTTGGCTAGATAGAGCCCATTAGATTCACCTGAGAAGTCACATTGTCAAACTATAACACGACGACACAGATGCCTTTTCTATAAATCTAGTGAGGTGTGTCACTGCCGATCGACTCTCAGTTCTCTGGAATTGGCTGAGATGAAAAGAGAAAACTCTAGAAACAGGCGACCTTGGAATCTGTTATTACGTCTGAAAAAAGTGCACAACTATGTAATTATAAATCTAAAACGTGTTAAATAACACAACTATACTTTATGTATTTAATCTCACTTTCTTTGCTACTGACCTTCAATGATTTAATTAAACTAATGACTATCACATTTGCTTTTCATGTTTTTGATCTTATTGCTAAAGTAAGAACTTCTCCTGTATCCTATTCTTCTGCTATCCAGAATCATGGCCCTCAACTGTACAGGCATGAATTTTTCATTTCAATTTTTGATGTGAAAGAGTTTTTATATTTGCCAAAAATAGAACTATTTGTTTTTTAAAAGCAAGCCCAGTTCAAGTGAGAAAAAGTAAAGCAAGTGTAATGTAACCAACCCTATCTCACGGCATTTCGTGCGAATTTTACGAGGTGACTAATATGTACAAATTCATACAATCTCACTTTTGCAAAATCGTACATATTTTACGAGTTTCCCAATTCGTATGAATTCGTAAAAATTACCTACCCCTGACCCCGCCCCTAAATCGATCCACCACTGGGGTTTAGGCAAATCGTTCAAATTCGTACAAGGTTGTAAAAATTCGTATAAATTGGCCACCCCGTACTTACTCGTATGAAATGTTTGTGAGATAGCGATAGATCTTTGAATGTAACAAGTTACTTTCTATAAAAGTAACTAAGTAATGAGATTAGTTAGCTTTTCACAGAGTAACGCAATATTGAATAGTTTTGCTTTTAAAAATACTTTCCACAACTCTGATCGCGACCGTGTGCATTTTTGTATGTGTACACGTGTTTTTCAAAACAATGCCTCAATTACACTTTGCATTTGCCAAAAATAGAACTATTTGATATTAAAAAAACAAGCCCAGTCCAAGTGAGAAAAAATTAAGCAAGTGTAATGTAACCAACCCGATCTCACTGCAATTTGTACGTATTTTACGAGATGACTAATTCGTACAAATTCATACAACCTCACTTTTGCAAAATCGTACATGTTTTACGGATTTCCCAAAACGTATGAATTACTACGAATGACCTACCCCTGACCCCGCCCCTAAATCGACCCACCACTGGGGTTTAGACAAATCGTACGAAATCGTACAAATACGGTCGTAAAAATTCGTATAAATTAGCCACCTCTACTTACCCGTATGAAATGGCCATGAGATAGAGATAGATATTTGAATGTAACACATTACTTTCCATTAAAGTAAGAGTAAGTAAGTAAGTAAGTAATGCGATTAGCTACCTTTTCAAAAGAGTAACGCAATATTGAATAGCTTTGGTTTTAAAAGTACTTTCCACAACACTGATCGCGACTATGTGCATTTTTGTATATGTACACGTGTTGTACAAAACAATACCCCATTTTCTCTGTACCAAGGTGCCTCTGTGTGTGTCCGTATCAGGGATTGGGTGGCTGCTTGGGTTAATGCATTAACTTGAACTTATACACATGTAGCGACCAGCTGCTCCCGTCAGATCCCCACAGCCCGTTCGTCCCGACGCCCTGCACCTTCAGCCGGCCTCCTCTCATCCCCTTCAGTCTCTCCCCCAATCCCTTCATTGTGTCACATCTGGACAGGAGCCACTGCCACTCCCTGGCCGCACACAGATGGCTCAGAGATTGTGCCAGCCGGTGCATTGTGGGTAATCACTTTGACCAGGCTAGAGGTCACTCAAAGAGGGTCAGTATATTTCCTCTTCCTGCATCAGGTCCTATCAAGGGCGTTACAGGAATTAACCCCAAAAGACTAAAGGGTAATTACAGTGTGCAGACCTATACTGTAATTACCATTATTGACAAGAAGACTTTTCGTCAGTTGCACATTCAGATAAAACATTAAATTGACTGTGTGAGTAGTTTCCTTTAAAAACCGTTGCATACTTGCATTGATTGCACGTTGAGTCATGAGGATGATATTAGAGCAAACAACTTTTGAGCTGAGCAGTTTAATTCACTAGAAATAGATCATGCACAGCCGTCTGCTATGGTGTGATGTGTTTTAATGAATTGATATTCAGAAGCGCCCTCCGTTGACTTTGTGTACCGCGTGTCGAGGACTGGTGGCAGATGCCTGCTGAAGTAGGCGAGATAGCACAGACGCCCGGAATCATTAGAGACGCAGAACGTACATCATTCCAGAAAGCAAAGAGAGCCAAGAATTTATTGTTTATGTTTTTAGTGCGCAAGAAAAGAAATAAAGCTAAATAAGAATGTTTCATATATGTGTTGTGCTATTACAAGAAGACAAACCAGCTTTGACACGGGTCAGAGACGCTTGCAAACTTCACAGCACAGCTTTGCTTTTGTGAAACTCGCTTATATGGCATTGGGGTTATAAGGGGCATGCTGGCTGGCACCACACCACAAGAATTGAAACGAATAGAATGTTACACACTTGATGAAGGAACGCTTGCCAAAACATAGAACACACATCTTTGTACTTTGTATCAAACCTACGCTTGCCCTTTTTTCTATCTTGCTATTTGGGTGACCTGAGCACAACTTTGAACCCTACTGGACTTCTAATGTCTATGCTTTTCTTTTTTTAAATATATATACTTTATATCCTCTATGAGTCATAATTATTTTGTGCATTGCTTTGGCACTGAAACTAAATTTAGTCTTAGCAAATATTTAAGCACATTTCAGATTTATTTATTTGAATTGCATATAAAATTTCAGATTTTGACAAACAAAATAAATAAATAAAACGAGTTAGTTTATTATTAACTATATGAATATATTTGATTTTATTTAAATAATCACATTTTCTAAATTAATTATTCAAATCGCTTAGAATCTTAGAATAGCTTTAAATCTGTTAATTGTGAAAACCATTACATTTTTGACCAGCTGTGGAACAAGTAGTTTTCATTTATTAAAAAAAAAGATTTATTTAGAAACAAATTATTAATTGATAATAAACATGGTTATTATGTATTAAAAAAAATTCAGTTTACAAGTATATTTCAGAAATCTTACTTGTTTCCTCTCAGTTTCATTTATGTATATGACTCACATTAAGTTTATTAGTTTTATGTAATTCCAAAGTATGAGAATTATATGTGCAATTCAAATACGTAAATCTTAAATTCAGGCTAAGTCTGACAAATGGATTCAAATCCAGTTCCCGAAAACACCGTGGAACATATCAGCTTAAAATATGACTTCAATGTATTAAAGAGTTTTACAGACACAAATTAATCTCAGTGCATCTGATTTCCCTCTAGAAATCATATGCCCTCTTTTCAAAAATTTCAAATTATTTTACATGTACTATGTATGCATAAACTGCTCAATAAATACATTCGTGAGAATTTAGTGTAATGTTTTTCATCTAAATATATTATCATAGAGCTTCCACTAAGAAAAAAATGGTGTAATACGTCTTGCAAAACAACGTTATAAGATAAACCTATTACAATAAAACTAAAGCCGGCTGACCAATCAGAATCAAGTATTCCAGCGAGTGTAGAGCAGTAGCAACTTGCATTACAGTAACTACAAGGCTCGTGGAGTAAATACGATAACTCATTTCGCCCAAGGTCAATGGTGTAAGGGGAACCCAGCGTTTGTCCAGTTCTTGGATCACTTCTTCTGTGGTTTGAACTCTAAAGCCTCTTGGTTCCCAGCCTGGAATCCACAGTGCTCTAATGTGCTGTATTTCTTGGTAAGTGTTTGTCCACCGGGTCTGAATCCGGAGGTCAAGGCTTACAGGTGCGGGCCAGCTGCCATATGCTGCTCAACCAAGGACGAGCCAAAACGCTTCTCTCTCAAACACCTCCAGCTGTTCCAGCTAACACTGCTGGCACACGAGCAAAACCGTTCACTCTCGCACAGTTCCGACACACGCAGAGACGCCCTTGGACAGGAAGATGACACACAGGGTCAAAAAGGTGTCAAGAAATTGGTCCGTCATTAACCACGGCCAAACAGAAAATAATACAAAATGTGCAGTGTGAGATGATGTTGTAAAAAAAAAAAAATATTATTATTTTAAAAATTATTATTATTTGTTTAGGTGGATCAATGCAATCTTGGCACACACTGAAGGCGTTTTCAGCAACCTGGACATCAAAGCAGGTGAGACAATCACATTATTTCACTTTCATACATCGGAATGGAGAAACCACAGTAATTCACACACTTATAAATTCACATCGGTAAAGCAAAGTGGCACCCTACCTTCGTATCTGCTATACAATATAGCACAATATTAGCACAAAAATGTCATTTTTTATCTAGCATTATGGAAAAACTTTATGACATTCAAAGCATCATTTAAGCACACGCAGACATCCAAAGATAACCAAGGTGGTCCTTCAAAATGTGATTGAAAGAGTTTCAGTGGAGAGGAGATATGTTTATCTGTGCGTGTTTGCTTAAAAGGAGGCCTCAAATTGCTTGAGTGACCATCTGATACAGTGCTGTGGATTCCAGGCCTATAAAAGAAAGTCATTGCTTGTTAAAGTGTTGGTCATTCTGCCCACAGAATCACAAAGGCCCTGCTCCTGTCATGAGCTGTCCCTCCCCTGTGTTTAGCGGCGAGAGTTCCAGAAATACAGCAACAAAGGCCTTATCCAACAAGACCAGCTTAAATGAAGTACACACTCCTCCAAGCCATGTCAAGCTACCCCTGCACAGCGGTCTTATTCATTTGACCTTCATCCATGCTGGAGAAAAGAGGGAAAATGCCAACCAGGTACACAAAAACTTTCTTTTTTCCACCCACTACGGGGCAGAGAGCTGAAGGGGAGGTGATTGAACTATCTGGTGCAAAGCTTTTTTTTTTTCCAACACAAGAGGCCTGAACAGAGGATTTCTCTATCTATTTGTGCTTTCTATTCAATAAACAGCCCTCTGCAAAAGACAAGCGCTGTCTTTGGAGTCTGTAATAAGGGCATTCTAGATTTGTCTGAACCTGGAACATTAAACACGTTTGTTTTCCATCCGTCAATGTCAGAGCAATCATCTGTTCAAACGTCTGCCGTTCTGCAGGACGCCAGGGTTGTGTGTTTGTTCATTAATCATTTTAATCAGAACACACACACACAGACCATGCAACAGATAGAAAAAATATCTAGTGTTTTTAGTTAAAGTTGTATTGCATTTATTAGGAGGATTAGTAAAGTAGTGTGTGTGTGTGTGTGTGTGTGTGTGTGTGTGTTTACTGAGCTGTAATATACATAAATTCATAAATATACTGTATATACAGTGCTGGTCAGAATTATTTTCTCCCTTGGTAAATTTGATCAAAGATGCATGGCTGTAAAAATAAATCTGTATTGTAAAAAAAAATCTACAATCTAACCTTTTATTGAAGTAAAATAATTGAAAATGAGGGGAAAATCACATTATGGAATACATTGGGAACAATTATTTGCCCCCTTTTATTAAATTATAAATTTAAAAACTCATTTTCTGTAGGGTTCAGGTCAGGGACTGGGATGGCCATTGGAGATGCCTGGTTTTGTGCTCCGCGACACAAACATCAAAATCAAAACAAAAATGGGTCACCGAGCACAAAACCAACCATGTGCAGTGGCCATCCCAGTCCCTGACCTGAACCCTATAGAAAATGAGTGGGTTGAACTGAAGTGCCAACATGGATCTGGGAATCAGAAGGATCTGGAGAGATTATGTATGGAGGAATGGTCTCTGGTCTCTTGTCAGGTGTTCTCCAAACACATTAGGCATTATAGGAGAAGACTCAGAGCTGTTATCTTGGAAAAGGAGGTTGGAGGTATATATATATATATATATATATACAGTATATTAGCAATTCCTTTCACCAATGTTCAGTTAATCTTCCCATTAGTCCCAGTTCTTTTAAGCCCTGTGTTTTTCCTCAGTGTTGGTTGGTCGTCGTCAACGCCGCAAAGTATCTAGCATATCTAGCTCTCTGCACACACATAAACAAAACATATTGTAAAATAGTCCAGGCCTGGTCCTCTCTCATCCTTCACTGTCATTGCTCCTCCTTTTATGCATCCGAAGCGCTTCTGTTAGAGATACGAGATTGGCCTCGAGCCATTCTCTCACGGCTCTTGTGTTTTGCTAAAAAACAAATGTTTGTTTAAATGCTACATTTTATCCAACCCTATCAGACCACAACAAAGTGATTGCGGTCAGTGTTTTTAATTTTTTTCATTTACTGAGTTAATTTACTCTTTCCCTCCACACAAGTCAAGCTCCATTTAGATTTCTTTTCTCTTTAGCCACCATTAAGCACCGTCATTTATTAGTCCTTGAAATTTCCCCGTTACTCTTGTCATTTAGTTGTTGCGGGCTCAAATGTATTTATTTGTTTGTTTTCAGTTTACTCATTTATCCTTTTATTTGTTTGCCAGTGCGTTGAAACGCTGTTCATTCTCTGTCATTTCTTTAATTCACACTAAACTCTCTTTCCTTCTGCTCAGTGACACAAACACACGTAATTCTTCTTAATGTGACAAATGAACTGCTCTAATCTCCAGCAAGCTCTGCGCTCGCCTCCTGAGTTCATCTGTGCTAAATGAAAGCTTTTATGCAAATGAAATATTTTGGGGAGGGGGTGCACAAGATTTTTTTTTTCCTTTTTTTTCATTCAAATAAGCATGGTGGCTCTCCGTGAGATTCGAACTAGTCATGTAAACAAGTGTCATCGACCGCTGAGTCCTGGCACCCGTATCATCGCTTCGAAACTTAGAAGAGTTATTCAGATTCACACTTTGTGACACGTCGCGGTAAGCTTGTTAGCTTTAGCCCAGGTTCTTTAACTGTGACTCACCTGTTTGTACATAATCAGGCGACTTCAAACGGCCACGGAAACTTGCCGCCCAGATAACGTCCATCTCCTGTGAGACGCGCTCGGCTGAAAGCTTACTCTATCAACAGAGCAAAAGCCTAAATTATGCACGGTAATACACAGGGCCCCGCTCACGCACATCAATCACCTGTAAGCGAAATACAATCGATCACATTCACGAAAACGTCACCGCGCGCTCACACCAGAACTATTTCCTCCCTATAGCTTGTAAGGAATTACATTACAGCGCAATTCTGCCAGCTTAGACGCGAATGCATTTAAACATTTACAACAATACATCACAATATATGGCGCTGTCACCGCAGAGCCAAGAGGCATATTGCCAAGTCTCAAGCAATGTGACTCCGGCACTCCGGAATGACAAACCCTCTGTCTGCAGTATTTACAACGGCGCTGTGTTTTAGAGCTCACAGCAGAGTGCTCTTCTTTATACTTGCAAAGGAATAACCAGCCCTACATATGACAAACACCCTTCTCTTCTCTTCTGTTAGATCCATGGTGTTCATAATGCATTGGCCGTCCCGGAGCAGAAAGCAGACAGGCTTTCTAATCTAACACGGCGTGCTGCAGACGGACAGAGAGAGAGCTGTCACGGAGACATGCAGCCTCACAGCCGTGGACACATCCATAATGTGGAGCTCAGTGGGCCAAGCACATCCCAGCGTTCCCTTCTTCATCACAAATTCCAACACAAGCCCTTCTGCCACCAGCACACAGAGAGCACCGAGTTCAGCCGAGATCCTGAATTCAATATGAAACCCCAGGGTGCAGAAAGGGTCTGGTGCACCTCCTTGAAAGCACGTTCATACTGTAAGTATTGAATCAATTGCTTTATTTCTTTTTTTTTTAACAAAGTGAGTGGTTTACATGGCAAAAATATATTAATAGCTGATCATCGACTTGTTATTAAGTGTGAAAATCCAAGCACATCTAACAACAATTTTTTTAAAAAAAGATTCTGTTATTCAGGCATGGGCCTACTTTATAAAATATGTATGTGCAAGAGACCATGAACACATCTCAACCTGAATGAATGAATGAATGAATGAATAATTTCACATTATTGAATGTAATTGTGACTATCACAATTGCAACTTCATAAATATTTTTTGATCCAACCCACATACTTCACCCAGAATGCAACTTTACCCTCTGGCATAAGATTCCGAGTTGCAGGCTAAACCGATATATATATTTTTTGTTGCCAATGTCCATTAAACTTCTCAATATTAATACATAAACTTTGTCATCATGCAATAAGTAGGTTATTGGGGGTAATGTAATAGGTTAGGGGTGAATGCATGGGCTGTTAGATTGTTCATTATGTCATTAGGTAATGTTTAGGTTAAGTGGAATGTGTCATCTGTGCAATTTGTAGGCTATTGAGGTGTGCACTGTCAGTTGTGCAATCTGTAGGCCATTTGGGGAGCTGTGCATTTGGTCACCTGTGCAATATGTATTGTATTTTATTGGGTTTGTGCAATATGTCAGTTGTGCATTTTGTAGGGTAGAGGGGTTGTGCATTATCTCATGGTGCAACGTATACCATCAGGGATGTGCAATATGTATGCCATTTGGGATGTGCAATATGGGAGCCGTGATCAATAATGGTTGTATTTTTTTTTTTAAACCTGCCAATGAAAGGTGTTAATGTGCCTACTATATACGTACCCATCTAATGCAAACGTGTTTGTTAGAGGATGTGTTGAGAGACGTCTGTTCTTTGTATTTTGTACTTTGTGTTGTCTTTGTAAAAACTGTGGAAGGGACAGAGTCCAAAACAAATTTCGCTTCGTGGACAATAAAGTATATCTTATTGTTATATAAGATAAGATATCTTATGAGAATATGGCATTTAATCTTGCAATTGTGGCAATATTTCTCAAAATTGTGACTTTTTTTTTTCTTTTCTTTTTTTTTACTCTGGCTTCCATAGACACAGGACATCAGCTGAGTGAATGAATGGGTAATTTGACATTATTTCTTGTAATTGAGCTTTTATCACTCTTACGACTTTATATCAGAATTCCGACTTCTTATTCTAAAATGTAGTTAACAATTAGGCTTTATTTTTTACTCTAGGTGAGACAGGCTTCTATATACAGTAGACAGGAAGTCTATATGAATGAATTAATTAATGAAAAAGGGTAATTTTTATTTTTATTTTTCTAAATTTTTTCTTTGAGGGAAAAAATATTTTCATACAGAAAGGATGTTAGCTAAAATGTATATATTTTTCTAATTAATTATAAATAATAATCGTTCAAAATAGATAAACGTATTTTAAAACTGGATCATTTTTCCATTGTGTTTTTTGTTTCATTGCAAATTCTTTGTGAAGCTGTTTTAAATAATGAAAACAAGATGGACAGATGGAGTCTTTCATCATCAAATGTTACATTTTTTATCATTGCGGTCTTTGCCGCTGTTGTTTTCCTTTCAAAGGAACAGAACAGACCTCCATGGTAGTAGCGATGCGGCCTATGAGATAATTTTCTGCTCCAGTATCTCTGCATAGGGCCATCAGGCTCTGACGTGGTCTAGAAATTACACACACACATCGGAATCCATCTCTTCCCTTTTGACTCTCTCTGTCTGTTACACATACGCGCTTCCTCTCTTCCTTGCTCCACACCAGCTGCAGCCCTCCTACCCATGGCACGACAAAACCCCCGCAAATTGAACGGTTCAAAAGCAGAATGGTCTACCATCTGGGTTGGGAGGTGTTTATATATTTCGACTGAATTAACGAAACCCCAGGACTCCAAAATGGATGAAATCATTATCAAAAAAAACTGATCTTGAAGATCAGACATGGGCCTGCCTCCCGCACACTAGGGGAGGGCGTTTGATATCCACATGGATGGTAATGAAGAAGAGAACTCTTTTATGCTATGGGGATCGAAGTTCTGGAACTAATGAGGGAGTTCCAGATCATACAATCGAAGATCCTCGAAGATCACTCAAGTTAATTTGCTCCCATGAACGCCATTCTTTCGGCAAGATGCATTATACATTTCTCCGTGATGAATGAAAGAGCACTAAAATCGTTCCAGCAGCATGGAGGTGATCGCATGACCGCCGCTCCGAGTTATCAGATGCCTGATGATTGAGTTTCATATCAGATTTATTCGCCAAACAACAGTGCTGTCTGTCTGAGGCGATAGAGCTCGTGGATTAAATGGCCCGAGTTTTTCCAGAGCATCAACAAGAGAGGGGGGAGGGAGGAAGTGAGAAAGATGTGCCATGTGTAACCTGATCAGCGCTAGCCTCAGAGACACATTTTGTTTTGCTGGCGATCATTGAAGTTCTTCTGTTCAGCTGTCAGTCAAATCCTGAGCAGTGTTGACCACAAAACATAGCTTAGCACCAACAGGAACATGATCCAGGTTCTCCAACTTCAAAGCCCCTTTTTATCTTCCTATAAACTGTCAGAAGTTGTCTGTTAGCATCAACCTTGGCTCAGTGGATAAACGTGACCCTACCTAAATATTTGCAAAACTTTAGGAAACGTTTCATATACAAAAAATCACTGCAGTTTCCAGCTGAAATGAACACCAGATGCAGTAAAATGCCAACAAATTTTATTCCTTCTCAGACATATTATGATTACAACCTGATCTCGATGCAATTCTTACATATTTTACGAGGTGGCTATTTCGCACGTATTCATATGAGCTCACTCGTATGATTGTTTGCTTAATTGTTCATGTCTGTGTGTTCACACCGGATGCGAATAGCCCGTCAAATTTGCGTTTACCACGTCTAGTTCGACGCTTGACCACTTTGTGTTAATTTGCGCGTCAGTTTGAAGCGAAATGTACGTGCTTTACACGCGTCAGAATCGAAACCCGTTGGCGGCCATCTTTTTTATGTTGATTGAGCATTCATCGAGAGAGTCACCACTCTGTATTTGCTGTGGAGAGCAGAACAGCGGCGTGGGGATCATCCTCGCCGTTTTTGTGTCCCCCGGACCCTTCAGTGGTGAACCGTTTAGCAAGTACCACCATTTGCTCGCTCCTGTTGGTTGGCTTTACATCATAATAATATTTCATATAATCTAGATATGGAATAAATAACATTCAATACAAAATGTCTCGTATATTGAAATTTTAAGTCATAAAATATTTGCTTTGTTGTGCATTAGAACCACACCAGGCATTTAGTCATATTACAAAATAATTTACTGAAGCGATCCAGATCCTTCACCATGTGAGAAACGCGTGAATGCACAAATAGCACGAACTAAATCATTCACGCGTAACGTGCCAGACGCTCAATTCGCGCGTCAAGCGTATTCGTGTCTACACTCTTAGAAAAAAGGGTTCTATATATGTAGCATAGGGTTCTTTACTCAACTGCGAAGGAACTTTTATGCAAAAAATATGATTATAATGACAAGAAAGAAGCCTTTTGGCACAAGGGTTCTTTATAGGCTATTATTCATTCATATATTACATTATTCTGTGACATTTTGCAGTTGTAATTAAATTATTGTCTATTAAACTGTTGTAGTAACTTAATATCCCAATTTAATCATGCTGATTTTGGAGGATAAAAACTGAAATGGCACTCTTCGTGTGATATTGATTAATTACATTTTTTAACCCCCATATCTTAAATTTTGTGATCATTCATGCATTGCATTTTAGGGGTTCCAAATACGTAGCGCTTTAGAACCTTTTAAGGTTCTATATAGTTCTATATATCTTCTAAGAGTGTACCGCGCCGCGCTCTATGCCTCATTCTATGCAACACGTCTTTGCATTGACTTAACATTGAAATCATTTGCGCCTGACGCGCTTTTCGCGTCCGGTGTGAACGCACCATTTTGAGTTGCCCAATTTGTATGAATTCATTCGAATTACCTTCCCCTGACCCCGCCCCTAAACCTACCCATCACTAGGGTTTAGAAAAATCATAAGAATTTGCACGAGTGAGGTCGTACGAAAATAGCCACCT
Source organism: Cyprinella venusta (assembly GCA_038021265.1). NCBI lineage: Eukaryota > Metazoa > Chordata > Actinopteri > Cypriniformes > Leuciscidae > Cyprinella > Cyprinella venusta. Next base: position 24,981,078 of record CM075879.1, read on the forward strand.
TGTAAAATACGTATGAATTGGTCATGAGATGGCATTGTCTGTTTACAGGTACAGACTATTGATTAAAAAAAACTTATTTTTGCGTGGTTCCTTGCACAGATACTATGTCATGATGGCCTCAAAATGTTTTTAGTACATTTATTCTATACATTTTTACACTTGCATTACATAACTAGCTCCATATGTACAACTTTTCTGGTCAGTAAACTTGTTCAGGACAGTAGCTCACCTGGTACAGCATTGCATTTGCAATGCAAAGCTTTTGCCTGGCTTCAGAAAACTTGGAATATAGTGCATGGATTTCTTCAATAGTGATTTTGTTGTGCCTTATGGTGCTCGATAGCCTGTGGCACAGCCATATGGGTTTGGAATGTCACGATTAAGTAAATAAAATGATTTCATTATTTAAGGGTGAACTGTTTCTTCAATTTTTTGGTGTTGGACTGCAAGTAGCTTTCCAGAGCTAATTAACGTCCTGTTTTTACTTCTGTATTGACAGGTGAGGAAAAATCAACCATTGAGGGATATTAGGAGCTAATGGTTCCACTGGCTTACCATTCATTCATTTACACCAGAAACATCCGCTCCAAGCTGCTGTCTTCACTGGTAGGTCTGCCTGGAGTCCTGGACCATTAGCTTAGCATCATTTTATCTCAGTGTTTGTCTCCTGCTGATTTGCTTTGATAGTGGGTCCACCGGGGCTCAGGCTGGCCTGTCTCATCAATTCGTTTTGCTTTTCATTGTCATCGCGGGAGCTTTCAAAGAGAGACGGCCCACCAATAAGACCAGAGACATTGTGCCGAGCTTAATCAGCTTTGTTAGCATTTCTGTCACAGGCCTCAGATAGGCAGAAAGTTTATTAGTATTATGTTGTGAGGATAGAGGGAAAATCACAGATATATCCCATATGCCAGGATGGTGACTCAGAGACTTTAATGCCACTATGAGAGTTGATTCGTTTTCCATCGCATAAGTAGCTCTAAAGAATTATGTCAAACTAATAATTTGCACTTTAGCCAATGCATTAATCTTACATAGCAATTAACTGTGCAATTTTCACTTTGTTTTTTCACTACACAATTTTCACTACCTTTGTTTTATACTTCTGCTGAAAGAGGTACATTTCATAACATCTTGAGCCACATAATAGCTGGTGTGCGGTGTTTTTTTAAAATAGGTAAAGAGGTAAATCACAGTACAAAATTGCAACATCATGTATCGTGGATGGTGAAAATATATATTGTGTATGGCGTACAAAAATTACTATGTGAGAAAAGTTTTGGTGTCAGTACCAGGGGCGTTTCTAGGTTTTAAAAACATCAGGGGCTGGGGTGGGTAATAAGATAACATGATTCGATACAGAGAATAATGTTGCAGGCCTATATGAGGGGGCAGACTGGTTAAGAAAAAAACATCCCTGGCACTATAACCACACCAGTCCACATTACCACACATGCAAAGGTGAGGTAGTTAGGGGGGTTCAGGGGCATCCCCGTGGAAATTTGGATTTCTCAGACCTACATTTGTGCATTTTAAGGTGTTTGAAGGTCATAAAATGGTACAACAATAGCTTTAAAAGCATGTTAGTGGGCAGTAGCATAAAATATTACAGATTATTAAATATGAGAATGAGGATGTTGAAATGAATGATCCATGCTTGGATGCAAATGCAGAATGTTTCAGCTTATTGTTGACTACACAATCACATATTCCAAATAGGAATAGCCTTAAAGGAGTAGTTCACTTTTGAAAAAACTTTTGCTGATAATTTACTCACCCCCATGTCATCCAAGATGTACGGAAGCATATTGCATTCACTTGAAGAAAAAAAAATCTACTCTGTTTTTCTGAATTAACAAGTTAATTTTTCATGTGAAAAAATTTTTTGCTCTGTTTTTCTGAATTAACGAGTTATTTTTTCATGAGAAAAAAAGTTTTGCTCGGTTTTTCTGAATTAACGAGTTAATTTTTCATGGAATTTTTTTTTGCTCTGTTTTTCTGAATTAATGTGTTAATTTTTTATGAGAAAAAAAGTTTTTGCTCTGTTTTTCTGAATTAACTCGTTAACAAAAAACAGTGTCGGAGGTTCTGGGTTCTAATCCACACTCGTGAAGTTTTTTTTTTCCCTTCATCAAAACCAATAATGTTTATCATGTATATTGATACAACCACTGAAAAACATTCTCGGTTTTGATAAGGGTAAAAAACTGTACGAGTGGATTAGCACCCAGAGAAGCAGCCAGATGTTTGTGTGTATTTTGATTTGTGATTTCACCGGAACGAATGAAACCTCATAAGAGATCATTTGTTCCATTGGCGGTGACTGTTTTAAACTCAATTCTCAATTGATGTGATTTTTATAGGTGTGTGAATTTGCACATACTGTATTAATTTAACTTATGTATGCATTAATTATTTATTTCTTATGTGTTTTTTTTATGTGGTCGTTGTGCGTGGTTGTTGTGCCAGTGTCAAAGACTGAATTTCTGTCCAGTACATCTGAACAGACAATAAAGTTAATCAAATCAAATCAAAGTCGCATTCATGTTATTATATGCCTATATATAGATGTCAGTCGGATATGATGGACTTGATTTATGGTAATTGAGAATGAACGTGCACGCGCATCCCATTTACAACAGGTTGGAATTCATTACCACACACACACATTTCACTATCACATCTGACGTTTACGAAGTAGTTTGGATTCAGGTGAAGAGTTTTCGGGAAGGTCTCTTTACGAGCAAATCACTCACAGGGTTTCTCAAACTCGGTCCTGGAGGGCCGCTGTCCTGCAGAGTTTAGCTCCAACCCTGATCAAGCTAATCAAGGTCTTCAGGATCACTGCAAACTCACAGGTAAGTGTGTTAGATCAGGGTTGGAGCTAAACTCTGCAGGACAGCGGCCCTCCAGGACCGAGTTTGAGTCTCATATTTACTCGTATATTTAGGAACTGCAGGCACTCCGGCAAACGGTTGATGTCACACGCATACCCTCTATTAATAATTTCTGAACATTGATAGAATTCATACAAGTATAGAGTAGAAAACCATTAATTCTAATCATTTGCTCATTGCAACGCAGTGTGATAACATGCCCCGCCTCCACAACTGGGACAAAGTTCTCTTAAATAAAGGATTTAAACCCAGCTAGTCTGTCTTCTGCTGTCAGACCAGCATTCAAGAACTATCTCAACTACAGATAAGATAAAATCAGACTTGTCTACAATCAACACAAAAAAAGTACTTTTACTATGGTTAAATAAATGTTCTATAATATCTTCAATATATAGGCTATATATATATCTTTAAAATTCTATAGTGTTGATATGGCAACTAGAAAATTCATCCCGCTAACCTCCATAATGTGTCATGTTTCAAATCAATGCCAGTTGGAACTCCTACTCAAATGATAATTTCACCAAGGTTAAGGCCAAGGATTTGTCTACCACACTCCAGAGGAGCAGACCAGGACACCAAGAGGCAGACAACAGAAGTGGAATTAAAAGGTACATTTTTATTAAATTTTATTTTTATTATTTTTTAAGTTTAAAAGGGATAAAAAACCGGGGCAGGGATGTTTGTGGCTCTGGTGAGATAAAGAGAGGGGAATACTGGTGGGTATCTTTCCAGTCTTCATGGAAGTATATACCTCTCTGGGTGGACTGGCGGGGCAGGCCGGGACTTTTCTCATCAGACTTGACACATAAGCTTGTGATGGATGATCCAAGGACTAATGATCTCAGAAAATGAACATGGGATTCGGCGATCTCCCCAACCATCACAATTACTGTTCTTCACTCTGTCAACAGGATGACACACACTACCCACAACACAGTTAGTCGTACACTGGTGATAGCAAATCTTTACAAGTGGTTTTCTCTAAAAGTAACTTAAAAGGGTGCATTATTGAGGGTATTTTCTTTACTTACTTTGTTGCATTGCTGTTCCTGGTTTTCTTTAAAAGGTTCACTTAATGAGCATGCCGGGAGACCCACATGGAACACCAATCCAGCCTCAGACCGCAACTTTCCCCAATACCGCCGTTCACCGTCACTGCCATACTCTGCTCAAGCACTCGTGTAGAGCTTTCCCACTGCCTATACCGTCCTCTTCATGCTTCCAGCCTCTCTCTTTATACTTCCTTTTCCCAGGCATGTGGTTCAATGAAGTGCTACTCATTGGCTTCAGCTGGTGCTCATTATAGTCAGCAACCATGACGTGTTTACTCAAAGCCGACCAGTGTTACACCAGCAATAGGCTTGTTTGAGATAAGCAAAATCTGCGCAGAACCGATCACCGGTGATCAGCGCGAGATGCATGCCGGTTAGAAATGTGTCCGAGAACGGTCCGCCTGACTCTGATGTCATGTCGACGTATGTCAAAAAACTCTCGCGAGCGCAAGGCGCACCTGTCGGATTCTGCAGTCGCGCGCAGTTGCTCTCCACCGACTGCGCTGATCAAAAGCATGATGGGAAACGACTTGCTGACGACACAGCTTAATGTTCATTGGTTTAAACAACCGTGATGTATTTTTCTCTTTTAACATGCTTGATTTTAAAACTCTGATATCATGTTTTATGTGTATACATATTTGTTACGGGTGATTAAACTCTCTGATAGTGCCATATGGGTTATTATGTGATGTCACATATGATATTAATATGCACATGATATTTTTATTAAAACAATATATAAAAACACATGTCTGTATTAAAGAAAATATATTGATAAACACATATTTGGAATGTAATTAAATAAACAAGTACTTTGGGTGTCTTGTTCATTATATTTATTTTCATATAAAAGCAACAGAACTTAAAATTACATCCAGTTTATTAGCAACACGTGCACGTGCGTGAATCCCGTGAATCCCGCGATATCAGTCTTTGATCTCACAGGTGTCATATCCACTGCGAGAACCGAGATTTGTCCGGCTTGAATGCGCTTTTTTCACTCCTCCTCTAACTGCAGCCGCCTACTCTCGACTACATTGTAGGCGAGGCGAGGCGCATCTCAAACAAGCCTATTTTTTTGGTTCCTAGCATGTTCACCCGGTGACAATAACATTAATTACTGCCAGATGGTGGTCAATTAATTAATTGAATTAACGTTCCTGATATATTAAGATATATATCGCTGTCTTCAGTGCAGATGATTCAGAGATGCTTAAGTAAACAGTGAAAGCATATATTTTAAGAGAAGCTTAGCAGTGTCTGAAAGAGTGGTTTGATAAGGGTTAGTTTTGGAAGATTTATGTTTGAAAAGGGCTCATTTTTAGCCCTTTTTCTCTTCACTGCTGATGGATTTAAAGAACCAGGGCTGTAAGTACCATTAGGCTTTGAAGTGAACGGAAACATTCTGTTTTTATATTGGAGTTGCTTACTAAACTTAATAGATGGTGAAAATAAACTTTGTGAACCATTGAAGCTTTACTTTTTTTTTGTTTGTCTTTTTTCCACAGGTTATTCATGGTGAATTTCCCTGCAGTGGGTGATTGAGTCTGGATCTGTTTGTGGTGATTGAGTTTGGATCTCGGATAGATGGAGATTCAGTGCAGAAGCTGAAGGTTGAAGTTCAAGGGAAGGTCTTCAGAGCGACTGAAGAGAGCAATATCATGTTCAGACATTACCTATCTTTTTACAGTCCAGGACAAATGGGTGAGCTGTGAATGACCCTTGGTTGAAGCTATCGTCTTCAAATGCATTATGCAATATATGTGAGTTTGTTGGTGTCTTTGCAGTTAATTTCTCCATGGATCCCAAATTTGTGCCTTTTGATCAAATGGTGAGACAAGATGTTTCACCATTTTGAGTGTTCTGCGCATAAATGAAAAGCAAATTAAATGCAGGTTCTTTTAAGATGCAGAAATTTCAACTTTAATGACTGCTTTTAAATGTTTATTATTCCTGTCTGTCTTGCAGTAGACTCTATGGCTGCGTTCCAAACCGCATACTCAATGAGTAGGTACTTAATTTCAATAAGTACTTACTCATCGAGCGCTAAAAGAGTAGGTACTTTATAGCCAAATCTCGTTGAGTATGAATCAAGGGGGTAATCCATCGAGCGGAAGTTGAAGCCTCGTGGGAGCTGACATCTTGTTGGAGAACTTCACTTGCGTTAGCATTCCCATTGACTCCCGTTCATTTTGGCGTCACTTTGACAGTGAATAACTTTACATCTGAGGCGTTTGAAGACCCCATTGGTCCTTTATTTATTTCTAAAGAAACTCGACAATGTATAAATAGCTACATTACCTTGTAGCTTATGTTATGGCCCCGTAGAAGCAGTTTTAGTGAAAGTAGGCTAACGATTGCGTCATACCCTTTTGAGATTACCGTATGGACACGAGAAGAAGCTCGAGCGCAATCGGGAAACGTGGAGGCAGAATGACAAAATAATTTATCAGAATACCTAGCAAACTTGTCTCCTTCTCCTAGCCCGTGGACAGCTCCAATTCATACTCTCCGCCTCTGCGCATGTTTCGGAAGGGAATGATTCAGATTTCTCATGCCACCGCACTAGAAATCAAACGGGTCACTCACGTCACATCTACGTAGACTAGCTCTGTATGAGTCTGCGCGTCAGGGACGGAAGTGCTAAAAAATCGCCAAAAACGGGCTTCAGTCGTCTCAATGGAGTTCCAATGAGATCGCTCTGTCCATTTCTTTTACTGTCTATGGTATGAATGCGAACCGGTCATCTGCCATGTTGACGTTATCATGTGACCTACGACGCGTTATCTCAAGCGCAACACCATAAAATATATGAACGATACGTTTAATTCATCTATCGATAAATATCTTGATATTGATTAAACTTGCTCATTTTGTTGTGGTATTGTTGAAGAAACAGCTGCCCATTTATTTTGTGAATACATTTGGGTTGATTTAAGTTGTTATATTATAAACCCTAGGCTACTAATGTGACCAACAGTGTTATTCTTATAACGATATTTTTTTTAAGAAACCCCAAAATCGTCATCTCTTGATTATGTTGTTAATTTCTTTATTTTATACCCAAAAAGTTTCTCCTTTAAGTTTTCCTTTTTCTTAATGAATTTACCTCGTTTCATCACTCAGACATAACAACTTTTTTATGTATTATGAAGAACTATAATGAAGATATTTAGCCTTTTTTATTGTTCTTTTTTCCTGTGTATAAATATAATTTTATGTCATATTGTGAAGTACACAAACCAATGATCTTTATATTTTCTGTTTTGTCATTATGATTGTTACATAAACTATACGCACAACCGGCACATCCGGGAACTTAACTGTCAATTTTGTCCCCGCCCCCTTTTGGGGGAAAACAAACTAGACTCCCCATAGACTTCAATACAAAATAACAGCAAAAACCAACGTCCGTACACAGCCGACAGGCGTATATAACTTAAGAAATCATTTATATAAAACATGTCAAGTAATTATATGTCCACCCTGCCTGCCATAGAAAAACGCATACACAAACTTAATTTGGTCAATTTAAAAACATGTCCCTTTATCCTCCCAGCGTCAAATTGGGGTAACAACCCCACCCAGTGGCCAGAGGTGTCTTACCCGGACGTTTACTTTTACCTCGTCGAGTCACGAGGTAAGCGAGTGAATGATTTTATTTTGGTTTTTAAAGTAAAAAACCTTAATGTATATCTCATGAATTAATGATTATGATGGCAGTTAGCCTGGGCTAGTTGATAACGGGCATAAAAAATGTATCTTTCACGCTCTATGACAGGCAGGCTTGACATATAATTACTTGACATGGTGTATATAAGTGATTTCTTAAGTTATTTACGCCTGTCGGCTGTGTATGGACGTTGGTTTTTGCCGTTATTTTGTATTGAAGTCTATGGGGAATCTAGTTTCTTTCCCCCAAAAGTGGGCGTGAACATTCGATGATGACGCAGCGCCGGTTGCGCGTATAGTATCTTTCCATGATCTTGCATGTAATAAGTTTAAATTATATGAGCGACAGGTGCACTAACACTTCATAACATCAGTAACTTGACAGCACATCCTAGAACAGTTTTCCTCTGCGTTTGTAATGTTTGCACAAAGGAGCCAGGCAGCTGCTCGAAGATCTCTTTTGGAGAAAACTAAACATCGCTGATCTCCGCGATGTTGATATTAACGTATCCTCGCTCGCGTGGCATCCTGGGATAGATGAGTATCATGAGTACCCATGGAAAAGCACTCAAAAATCTGGGCGGAAGCAGTAAGTCATCCGGGAACTTCTCCCCTACTCTTTTTATGAAAACTGATGTTTCGAACGTACTGCTTCCTTCACGTACTGTTTTCGCCTACTATATAGTAGGAAAGTAGGCATATTGGAACGCACTTAAGTCCGAATCTCGCGACAATTATTACGTCACCCAGGTAATTCTCGCCTACTCTTTTGGATTCATTCATACTTTTTTGCTCGCCTACTCTTTTTCCCATTCTAAATAGTATGGAAGTATGCGGTTTGGAATTCAGCCATTGTCTATGCACGTGCGAGGTGTATAGAGGATTATGCGCATGACTTAAACGCTGGCAGACACAGCAGCAGTTGTAACTTGTAGGCAGGTATATTGATCATTAAATCAGAGTTTTGTTGTCTTGAATGATTCATTCAATCATATTCATTCATTCACTGATTTATGTCACTTGTTTAAGTCATCTAAAATAAAAATAAAATAAAACATAACCCCGATTAAGCGGCCGCTTAGTTCGCTTATGCCTTGGGCCGGCTCTGAAAAGAAGTCTGAGAACCCCATTTTACCTCAAGTGTTTGAGAACCAGATTAACAAAACAGCAGAGGCTTTTTACAGAAGCTTTTTATACTTGTAGTTATAGTAGAGCTATTGCTATTTTGAGCTTATCAGAATCCTCAAACAAATAGAGCAATGATGGCACCTCAGATCCCATGTCCATTTTTTTTTTTACCTGTTTCCAAAAAACGACAATATTTGCTATGATTTGTGCTTCTAATTCTGTAGTCACATACAATTTAGGATGGTTAGGCATGTGCATTTGGACACAATGTTCCTTTTAGACATCTTTCCATCGTCCATGAAACTATTTATCAACTAAATCCTCTGCGCTTGCTTTGATGGGAAGGCAAAACCACTGAACCCGAGGGCTATAATGACTGCTGTCTCCACCCAGTCGCTCAACACACACAGCAGCGATCCGTGACAAACAGGGTGTGCTTCCGTGCCACCCCGGGCCTCTATTTTTTATGCCTTTGTTTTACAGACTATAAGCGACAGCCAACACACACACACACACACACATCTGCACGGTAAAAGATGCTTTCTTTCTCTTGTAACAAAGCAGCAGTCAGAACATAATGAGTCCTGACAAGTCCATAGATGTGAAGGATCGCATATGCCAGAGAAAATGAAAAGGTCAGTAAGCAGTGAGGAAACTTAATATGAAGTAGACATATGAATCCCATCCAAAGAATTATTGCCATTACCAAAGGCCAGCAACTCCCGACAGTGCCAAATCAATTCATAAATATATGCAGAGATTAGGCTGGGATTTGCTTCATGTGACCTGTACCTTTGAGTGCCACTTATTTAGGAAGCAGAACACTGATAAAATAGATTTTTGGGCAGCAAATGAGAGCCTGTGAGAGCCTAGGAATCAGAAGAGCAGTGCTGCATTAAAGGGTAAGTTTACCCAAAAATGAAAATTCTGTTATCATTACTGACCATCATGTCGTTCCAATCCCAAGACTATCGTTCATCTTCGGAACAAACATGAAGATATTTGTAATAAAATCTGAGGGATTGCTGTACCTCCATAGACAGCTATGCAGCCACCACTTTGGTACATAACAAAAAGTTCATAAAGAGACCATAAAACTAATCCATAGGAATAGAGCGGTTTAGTCTAAATTCAATCTTTTCATCATATAAAGCGATAAAGCGAATTTCTTTCACACACACAAAAAAAAAATTACAAACTCCAGCATTTTAAAAATGTTCTCCTCAAATAACAAATGGAAGTATATTAGTGCTTTAACTCTCTGAGGACCAAAAATGCGTTCCCGCATTTTGGTTGTTGTTGTTTTTTTTATTCCCCACACAGCTGCAACATAGACTTAAAATTCTCCGTCATTAATGGTCATATAAATAAAATCAATTACATGATTATAAACTATAGAGGGTCTATAGTTTAGTGTACTTATTTTGTTTTTTGTGTACTTATTAACATCAAAACCTTTTTTATTTCTTTTTTTTTTCTTTTTTTCAACTTTCATTTTTTTTAATTACCACGCATAAACATTATTCTCTTAAAAATACAAACATGTACATACATGTTGCTCACATATTATGATAGCCCCGTTGTGTTATATAGAGTGAATTTACACCTTTGCCATTAACATGCTTATGAATAACTGAAAAAAGCAAGGATGTCAGTGCATGTCAAAACATCCCAAGGACCCCAAATACACCTTGGTCCGCAGGGCGTTAACCATTATTCATATTCCTTTTTTTTTTTAGCTCTATACCATTACAATTGTTATTTCTCCTAAATCCAAGACACCCAAGATAAAGTTGAGAATAAAGAATAAATTAAGACTCTCAGGGGAAGCTACACCTTCCCCAAACTTACAGTGCCACTATAACAATCAATGAGTTGCCAGGCAAAATACTGAACGCATATGCTCATCAAATTGCAACTCATAAGATCAGCTGCTTCTTGAAAACACTAGGTTGATGATCTGTGGTCATGTAAGGAACACTAATATCATTACACATTGTTTTTGGTGCAGTTACTTTCATCCATTGGCACAGAAACGTACCCATTACTCACAGTTGTGAATGTGGAGGTAAAAAAGGTGGAGTTGTCATTTGTCATGCTGCGCCGTAGAGCTTTGTTCGGGGCACCAGCCAATATGAGGACATTCCTCACTGGAATTAATAGACTGTGATCTAAAAGACTGAATAAAAATGAAAGAAAAAGAAAAAGTTGCTGAATAAACGAGGATGACAACCTTGAAAGAAGAGTTCACCCAAAAACACCATAAAAGCAGTCCGTCCATTTTACATCTTCTAAAGCCATTACGATATCTTTGTGTGAGGAACAAACCAAAATGCAAGTTTTTTAGCTGTCATTGGTGGTCCAATAGTGCAGTCGTTTTCCATCACTGATACAAGTAGGGTAACCTGGCAGTAATTCACACACCTTGAACACGCATACACACTCTTTCTCATTTCCCTTCAGGCACCAATATCTGGAATGCAAATTGAAGACGCATAATCACATTTAAATTAATACTTACTGCATTCTGCCCCCCTTTTTTCCCATTTAAACTTTGTGTTGACACTTGTGTTGCTCTCCCAGAGACCACATCCTGAGACATCTAATTAAGTTTGCTTTGTTATGGAACGCTAAGGCAAACAACACAAGGTAATTAAAGCCCCCCATCACCACTCTTTTGTTTTGGCCCAAGTGACCTGCTATGAGGCCTTGACGGGATTTTAATTCTCTTTATCTCAGGACGCCAGCGTTAACGTCTCGGCAAACAGGCTGACATGGTAGCTGTCACCCCTCGGAGGAGATTCTAGCCTGGCACGACACTGCTGACAGCGGGATGTCTCTGGTAATTAGGAAGGTAGGGCACATCAGCATGCAGCACCCAGTACATGTCAGACGCACGGGATGAACAATGCCCAAAATGATCCACTTATGATAAAGTACTTGACAGAGACAGTGTATGTTCTGCCAGGACTTTCTTTGACACTTTTAACTCTGAGATCGGTCCCTAATTACACAAATGAGGACAGTGTGTATATCTATCTATCTATCTATCTATCTATCTATCTATCTATCTATCTATCTATCTATCTATCTATCTATCTATCTATCTATCTATCTATCTATCTATCTATCTATCTGTCTATCTATCTGTCTATCGTCTGTCTGTCTGTCTGTCTGTCTGTCTGTCTGTCTACTATCTGCTTTGTTTAATACGCCATCTTTTTGTAAAAAGAAATTTATTCCATGGAGGCAAGGGAGGTAGAGTCTACTCAAAAAGAAAAATATTGCAAAATGGGGGTAAAAGTCATGTGAGAGGAGGTAATGCCTCCATCGCTCAATGATTGGATATGATCGGTTATCATTAGTTTGTGCAATATATCCGTCTCTTGTTTTCGTGTGCACTCTCTAATCGGACTGTATGAAGATAATGATGTCGTTTAATGGGAAGACTAAGCCTTTACTCAGTTAGTGAGCAATCAGCTTGGGGAAATTAAAGGTACATATGCGTGTCTGTGTCTGTGACCTGTGTGTACTACAAGGTTGATGACTATTAAAAAGAAGCTGAACATTAGTTCACAAATAATTATATATATATATATATATATATATATATATATATATATATATATATATACTATAATTTACGTTATGTAAAAAACTACTATTAAAAACGTTATAATTTATATATATATATTATATATATAAATTGATGAAATTTATGTTTGTACTAAATACAACATTACATTGTTAGTGTAAAAATACAAACATAATTGCAAATGGGGGCTCGTCCTAAAGCGAATTTGTATCATAAAATGAACTTTGATTAATATTTGTCATTCGTTGACGTCGATTCGATTGAAGTTAAATAGCCTATGTAAATATTGAGCTTTCCATATGCACGTTGTTTTGAGTAGCTGATTATTTTGTTTAAATCGACTCACGAGTTTTAGAGTAGGCTATATTTCGTAAGGGAAGTGCATTTTTCTCTTTTACTGGGGATACATGGTTCATTTTCTCCCTGGTAGGAATTAGCAACGCTTAGCGTTGATTTGTTATTTTGTCTTTTTTATTTTTGTGCAGGCTTTTGGGTTAAGTATACCGCCGTGGTTTTGGATTGAGCTGTTTATTCAGTTTTTAAGCCATCGGTATTTTGGTGTTTAAAAGTCGATTGACTCTTGAAAGCTGCACGAAGAGTATATGCACGAAGAGTTTAGTGGTAGGCTAGGTAGTTTAGAGGGGGGAGCGTGAATAATTGTTTCACCTGTTGTTGTTGTTTTTTTTTCGAAAGGAAAATAAATGCACTTGCTTTTTGTTTAACAGTAGGCCTAGGCTACTGTATAGTGAGAATAGTGTCACCTGTAGAAGAATTTATTAATGATCCTTCGGAGGAGATGTTAAATTCTTTTGTAAAACAACAATTATGGGAACGTGTAGATAATTTTAAAATCAGTGAGGTAGACAAGAAAACACGGAAAAGGGAATTACGTGCTGTTGTGAAAAATTGGTTATGTCAAAATGGTCTGGTTGCTTCTCCACAGAAAAAGTGCGACATAAGGCAAAGGGTTCGTAGGTTATCTTTTGAGGAAAAGAGATTTTGCACATGCAGCAGCTTCACGATAAAAAGTTTATGAAAGAAACAAAACGTTATGAATTTGAGATTGAAAAAATAAGAAATGATAATGTGCTCCGACAACGTGAGATTGACTTGGAAAAAATAAAATTAGATGCTGAGAAGTCCGCACGAGATCATGAGCTGCAGGTGGAGCGATTGAGATTAGAAATGGAAGGGAGAATGTCAGATACAGGGGAGAGAGGTTTGGGTTTATCTGGAGGGTTTGACTAATTTTGCTTCCCAAATTTAATGAATATGACCCTGATGTTTTTTTTTCTCCTTGTTTGAAACTATGTCCGAAGAAAGGAATTGGCCGAGGTCTATCGGAATTGTCATGCTTCAAACGGTGATCACAGGCAAGGCTCAGGAGGCATATGCATCGCTCACAATAGAGGACCGTAAGGATTATGACAAGGTAAAAGCTATTTTGAAGGGCTACGGATTTTTTCCTGAAGCCTTTCGCCAAACTCACTCTGAGGTGGCAAGTGGAAAGGGTAACACTTTATTTTGATGGTCCCCCTAGATTGTCTATTGATAGTCTGCTGACTATAAGTTACTTTACAAGTAAATATCTACTTACTGTAATCAGCGATGTGTTAACATTCAGTTGTCTATAAAGAAGTTAGCATATAGCCATTAACCAATGTATCAGTAGACTTTCAGTTAACTTTGAGGTAAATTCATATATTCATCTGTTGCCACATTTGGCCCATCAAAATGAAGTGAAAATCTAAGAAATGCTGTTGAATGACTCTTACAGGCCAGCATCACAGGTTAAAGTCAATAGATTTTCAGCAGACAGTCAATAGATAGTAAGTAGCCTACCAACGAACATTTGGTTTAAGATTAAGAAAATAACAGTAGGCTACCACTGGCTACATGCTAACTTCTTTATAGACAACTGAATGTTAACTGAAAGTCTACCGATACATTGGTTAATGAATAAATGCTAACTTCTTTATAGACAACTGAATGTTAACTGAAAGTCTACCGATACATTGGTTAATGGCTACATGCTAACTTCTTTATAGACAACTGAATGTTCACTGCATTTGTAACTTTTAAATGTATTAGTAGATAAACCAAAAATATCATATTAGTTGGCTTAATTTGTACATCCAATTTATATATTTCCTTCAGATATTTTCACGCTTAATTACTCCTGCTAAAAAGCATGTTTCTGTTTCTGTCACTGTTCATTCTATTGCCCTATCATATATGATCTATCATTTATTAGCACAGCACGTTTAGAGCCGCTCCAGAAGAGTCAGTGCTGAGGATTGGGTCAGTGGTAATGTTTAGACACCAGTGAAATACCAATTATTTAATCCAATTTTGATACTACTACAAAAACTACCAGCCCAATTAATATGAATTTAAAACATTATTAAAAGTAAGCAGTCAGTAATAAAATAAGAACAAATAATCGAATTACAAAGCGGACAAATAAATACAATAGAACAAATAAAAGCTACAAATGAAATAGCTTTTTTTTTTTTCCGGGTAGATTGGTACATACGTTTGAATAAAGTAATCAAATGAGAAAAAAAATTGCATATTCATTACTGTATAAATTAAATATAGATGGATATTTTTGTACATTTGAAAAGGGTAGACTATGGGGGGGGGGGGGGGGGGGCTTTGGATGTTTGCGTTCATGGAACTTCTGGACCTGCACAAGTCCAGTAATAATGTAGGGAACCACTTGTTATACATAAATCAGGTAATAGGTCATGTTTTACTTTACTTACATATTATACAACTTAGTTTTCATCCAAATAACATGTGCTGAGTGAACGATCAGGAGCATTGAACAGAAGTGCGTGCGCGATCTCTCTCTCATCAGTTAACGTTAATAATAAGCTAGATGATTTGTTTTAATTTTCTTTGCCATTGCATTGACATCCGACTGAACTACAAACATTCCATTGATGTCTGTTTGAAGGGATGTACTCGACCAGCTCACGCGTCTGTGATGCTGCGTGCTCTATCCACTACGCGTTCCGCGCACCACAGCTGAGTTATGTGTTACTGTACAGCATTTAATATTCCACTAATAAGACACATTTCCTTCATAGACAGCCTTATTTTAAAAAAAACTCGTATAGCCCATTAAGGTGGTGATGAAAAATTTACTAAAAATTAAAGTCAAATTGCGTTTCTTACCTTTTACTACCTTTCAAAGCCCGTAATTTTGGTAGATTCTATTTACTACCGCGCGGAAACCCTGTGTATAAGGTATTATTGTTACTATATGTGCTTGGAACCTATAATACTAATTCATCGCTTGCTCAGTTCTTGATCCTAACTTTCCTTAAGCCACATTTCTGATTTTTCAGAATCAGAATCTTTCAATTGACATGTTTACATGACTCATTTTTTTCTTATGATCAGCCTTTTATCCAAAAATATGTGTCCGATCACAGCTGTACTGTAAGCACTTTGGGTTCCTGATGAAGCACTATATTATTATTATTATACTGTCTTATTATATTTTTCTTTTCTAGAAGCTACATTGAAGAAGTGGCCGGCAGCCAGCTGAGAGGAGATAGGCACATCTATCAATTCGAAGATGAGATCAACAAGAATTTTTTTTTCTATCCAGTTTTGTTTCAATTTGTTTCAATCTTTTTTTTTTGTTCTTGTACCTTTTGATTGTCAGCAAGAGAGAAGCATGAATCTGAAGTACGATATATGCTTGAGAACGGAATAGCTGTTCCGTCGTGCTCAAGCTGCTGACGTCCTGATTATATCTATACTTATCAGTAATGTTGTTCTGTGTTACACGAATAAATTTGATTCAGAAGAAATTAAGTCGTAAGTGTGGGGTGTCTCTTATTGTGTCTTGATTCGTTCCCCCTAATAATTCTTAAGTCTTAAGAGTATAGAGCTTAAGATTGCAGATGTTAAAACTTAAGATTGTAGATCTTAAGACTAGATTGTAGATCATAAGACTTTAGATTGTAGATCTTAAGACTAGATTGTAGATGTTAAGACTAGATTGTAGCCCTTAAGACTTTAGATTGTAGATCTTAAGAATAGATTGTAGACCTTTAGACTTTAGATTGTAGATCTTAAGACTTTAGATTGTAGACCTTAAGATTTTAGATTGTAGATCTTAAAACGTTAGATTGTAGATCTTAAGACTAGATTGTAGATCTTAAGATTTTAGATTGTAGATTTTAAAACTTTAGATTGTAGATCTTAAGACTAGATTGTAGATTTTAAATTGTAGATCTTAAGACTTTATATTGTAGATCTTAAGACTTTATATTGTAGATCTTAAGACTTTAGATTGTAGATCTTGAGACTTAAGATTGTAGATCTTAAGACTTTATATTGTAGCTCTTAAAACTTTATATTGTAGATCTTAAGACTTTATATTGGAGATCTTAAGACTGCAGATCTTTAGATGACTGACTGCAGATCTTTAGATGACTGCTGATGTTTAGATGACTGACTGCAGACCTTTAGATGACTGCAGATCTTTGGATGACAGCAGATCTTTAGATGACTGATTGCAGATCTTTAGGCGACTGTTGATCTTTAGATGATTGACTGCAGATCTTCAGATGACTGACTGCAGATCTTGGGATGACAGCAGATCTTTAGATGACTGATTGCAGATCTTTAGGCGACTGTTGATCTTTAGATGATTGACTGCAGATCTTTAGATGACTGACTGCAGATCTTGGGATGACAGCAGCTCTTTAGATGACTGAAGATCTTTAGATGACAGCAGATCTTTAGGCGCCTGTCAATCTTTAGATGATCGACGGCAGATCTTTAGACGACTGTAGATCTTTAGATGACTGACTGCAGATCTTTAGATGATTGACTGCAGATCTTTAGATAACTGACTGCAGATCTTTGGATGACTGAAGGTCTTTAGATGACTGACTGCAGATCTGTAGGCGACTGTAGATCTTTAGATGAAAGCAGATCTTTAGATGACGGCAGATCTTTGGTGAATGACTGCAGATCTGTAGGCGACTGTAGATCTTTAGATGACTGACTGCAGATCTTTAGATGACTGACGATCTTTAGACGACTGACTGCAGATCTTTGGATGACTGAAGGTCTTTAGATGACTGACTGCAGATCTTTGGATGACAGCAGCTCTTTAGATGACTGACTGCAGATCTGTAGGCGACTGTAGATCTTTAGATGAAAGCAGATCTTTAGATGACTGACTGCAGATCTTTAGATGACTGCAGATCTTTGGTGAATGACTGCAGAGCTGTAGATCTTTAGATGACTGACTGCAGATCTTTAGATGACTGACGATCTTTAGACGACTGACTGCAGATCTTTAGACGATTGACTGAAGATCTTTAGATGACTGGCTGTAGACCTTTAGATGACTGCAGATCTTTAGGTTGTCTCTTTTAGGGTTTTTTGGCTTAAGGAAAAACCTCAAAACCACATTAAAATATTATCACATTCAGTAACAAAAGACCATTACACACAAAAAACTACATTTTAAACAGTACTTTATTTTTTAGTTTTCTTTTTTAACTTCAGTCTTCCTGATGATCCAGACACTCTGAACTCTGAGGCTACAGAGATCCTGCTTGAGCAGATACCATCAGAACGTTTCCCTCTACAGGAACAGCCGTAGTTGGAGGAAACTGCAGAGACACATGAAAAACAGATAAATAGCCACATCATGCAGTACCCGGTTCTGGAAAGACAAATCAGTATCAAACCGCACACTAGCAGCAACTACATTCTGACTTGAAAGAACACTGTATACAAGAATCTGCACTGCTGGAGCCATATCGACACTGACAGACAACTGGAACATCAAAGACCAGACTTAATCAGTTTCACGCTAGAGAAGGTCTTACAGTAATTTTTACAAAATACAAGTCTTACCACCAGAGTCAGCAATAAAAGCCTTTAGAGCAGGGATTTTCAACTCCAGTCGTCGCGACCCACTGCTCTGCATATTGTGTGCGTCTCCCTTATTCAACACACCCGATTCAGATCCTCAGCTCGTTAGATAGACAATGGCTGAATTCCAAACCGCATACTTCCATACTATTTAGTATGGGAAAAAGAGTAGGCGAGCAAAAAAGTATGAATGAATCCAAAAGAGTAGGCGAGAATTACCTGGGTGACGTAATAATTGTCGCGAGATTCGGACTTAAGTGCGTTCCAATATGCCTACTTTCCTACTATGTAGTAGGCGAAAACAGTAGCCTACGTGAAGGAAGCAGTACGTTCGAAACATCAGTTTTCATAAAAAGAGTAGGGGAGAAGTTCCCGGATGACTTACTGCTTCCGCCCAGATTTTTGAGTGCTTTTCCATGGGTACTCATGATACTCATCTATCCCAGGATGCCACGCGAGCGAGGATACGTTAATATCAACATCGCGGAGATCAGCGATGTTTAGTTTTCTCCAAAAGAGATCTTCGAGCAGCTGCCTGGCTCCTTTGTGCAAACATTACAAACGCAGAGGAAAACTGTTCTAGGATGTGCTGTCAAGTTACTGATGTTATGAAGTGTTAGTGCACCTGTCGCTCATATAATTTAAACTTATTACATGCAAGATCATGGAAAGATACTATAGTTTATGTAACAATCATAATGACAAAACAGAAAATATAAAGATCATTGGTTTGTGTACTTCACAATATGACATAAAATTATATTTATACACAGGAAAAAAGAACAATAAAAAAGGCTAAATATCTTCATTATAGTTCTTCATAATACATAAAAAAGTTGTTATATGTCTGAGTGATGAAACGAGGTAAATTCATTAAGAAAAATGAAAACTTAAAGGAGAAACTTTTTGGGTATAAAATAAAGAAATTAACAACATAATCAAGAGATGACGATTTTGGGGTTTCTTAAAAAAAATATCGTTATAAGAATAACACTGTTGGTCACATTAGTAGCCTAGGGTTTATAATATAACAACTTAAATCAACCCAAATGTATTCACAAAATAAATGGGCAGCTGTTTCTTCAACAATACCACAACAAAATGAGCAAGTTTAATCAATATCAAGATATTTATCGATAGATGAATTAAACGTATCGTTCATATATTTTATGGTGTTGCGCTTGAGATAACGCGTCGTAGGTCACATGATAACGTCAACATGGCAGATGACCGGTTCGCATTCATACTCAACGAGATTTGGCTATAAAGTACCTACTCTTTTAGCGCTCGATGAGTAAGTACTTATTGAAATTAAGTACCTACTCATTGAGTATGCGGTTTGGAACGCAGCCAATTTGTGCGCAACTGCGCCTAGTCACGGTATCGGTATTGAAGAAAACAGCCCGCGAACTTAACCTTCAAGGTGCAAGGGTAGCAGTTTGAATAAATAATAAACTTAACAGTTTGAACTCTTCTCCACTTTATTATACCACACATAAAGACCTCCAAAAATCTGCGACACTCCAATAGCCTACCAAGTGCGCAGTGTGCGCACAACCCATCTACGGCAAGCCCCGAGGGGAAAAATACATTGCATACACATACAACGAGCGCCAGAACATCATTACGGGTATCATAGTAACAGCCTTTGTTGGATTATGTCATGTAATATCTAACAAAGTCTGTTAAGATAATAATAATAATAATAATAATAATAATAATAATAATAATAATAATAAAACTTTTGAAGACAGTTACACTGTATTGAGACAGTTGAGAAATAGTAGGCCAAATATTTTTAGTTTTCAACAATAGGCTTGTTGAAGCCTTGCTCTTATGTTTCTCAGTTTTGTCATAATTTTAGCAAATAATTTCTTTTATGTTTTGATACAGTTTTAAGACTGTAAAAATTTTTTTTATTTAAGTTGGCATCTATTTTTTATTAAGTATTAATTTTGTTGTAGCCTAATACATAACCTAAGTGTATTCATTTATAATGTATGTATCATTATTGCGTGACATTTGTCAATAATCGCCAAACACAGGTGACTTCACGTCGTGGGAGGGACCCCAAAATCAAATTCTGCTTAGGGCCCCCAAAAGGCTCGGGCCGGCTCTGCTTCTTTTCATGCTAGTCTAGAGATACAAACACTTGCAATCAAAAACATCCATTGACAGATAGATTTACTTTGAAACTCTGAATAATGAAACTTTGGATGATTCAGAAGACAAGCGTTCAATTTCAATTAAAGTTCCACTCTCACACTTGACAACTTTGCATTTATTTCTATTTTAGTGTTTGACAAGCTACAATAAAGGTAGACTCTTTGTTGTTTTTCAAAGTGTTGATTTTTGGCAGGAAACCACAATTTCATCTGTTATGATTTGTTGAATTGTTCACAGAGAGATTGATAACATGCATTTAGAAAACAGATCATGCTGACTTTGAGGTGATTGAGCTACTTACTCTAATATCCACCTGTTTCTGCACTAAACAATGGGCGTCGCCATGACGACGATGCCGTTAGTCAATTTCCGGTTCCGGTCTGGTGTATGCATTTTTGCCATGTGTTTTAGATTGTGTCATCCCTACATCGCTAAACTAAATCGAAAAAAAAAAACATTCATCAAATGTGATCTGATCACGTTATTTTTTATTAAATCACAAATTAAAACAAAATGAACGTTTTTCTTTGCTTCATAACTTCCAAAGGATAGCTGATACATGACTGCACGATCTCCCTAATCCAGCAAACATCCGACAGTTTCTATCACCCCGACTGCTGCAGAATAACTGTACTATAAATTTGGGCTGGTTAGACCTTTGACTCCTGTCTACATCTGATTTCAAAGATGCATAGTCTATAAATTTCTCAGGCCTGTGAGGTTAGGCATAATAACGTTACGCCGAGTTTCATTCATGACATGAGACCAAAGTCCAGTTTGCGCGCTGTCGCCTCCGTCATGATCATCTATTGTTTACTATATACTTCTTATTTATTAAAACCAGGCGATAGGTTGATGAAACATTAATTGAAATTAAGATACAATTAGTGAAAAAATGACAGCAGGAAGTAGAAAACCGTCAAGTCAGTTGAATCTGCTATGAATCATGGGAAGGCAGAAACAGTTGGATAAAAATAGTGCAAGACAAATGAGACTGTGGAATCTATACATCATTAACTGATGTACTCTATAGCATTTTTGCCAATAATATAAAGTATATACTTTCCCATTTAGTTGTACATGCTTTTGTTGCACAGCACAAAGAGAGCTCAGAGACATCATGTATGTTTTAAATGGAAGACATTTTCTAAATAAAGCACATAGTGAGACAGGCAGACAGACAATGCACTTTACATTCAGGCTACAATATTTTCAAAGGGTTTGGAGATTAACCTTTTGAATGTAATGTTGAGGATATAACGTCCCTCCTCTACCCGGACAGAGCGTGGCCGACTTCTCTAATTAGCTGCCTGACATTTCACTTAATCCAATAAAAAAACAACATGGCCGCTGTGCGATGATCTGATATTGGTAATTGGAACTTTTTTTTTTGTTTTTTTTTGTTGGTGTTGTCCATCTCTGTTCTGCTGTTGCTTAAATTTGATGCCTGTAGAGATATCATTAAACATTTCTATTGCAAAACAAGCCAAGGCTCTTCTCAAAGGACGCATGGAGAGGAATTTTCCTAATTTGGTTTAATCAAGGTCTCACCCGATCATGCACAACAAAGGCCTTGAATGCAGATTCGCATTCTCTCGCATTGTGGCATATCGGTTTTCCGCTGCTTCTGTTACGGCTGTTTGATGACATGGTAGTTTGAGCACTCAAGCAAGCAAGTGGCTAGGATTTCTTCCTGTGTTAGCATCTTTGTGGTGTGATTGTCACCAAGGTTATTGTAGTTGCCCTTTATGAAGCTGATGACATCATTTCCAGTTAGTGGTAGCTTCGTGATGGCATTTATGTCCTTTTAAACATTGCACATTAATGAATATCAAAGTACAACTGTTGCATGTATTTAGTTTAATGCTCAAACTGATTATAATATGCTTCTGTCCCAAATGGTACACTTTCGTGCAAGTCAGTGTAGTCCATGAGACAATTTTGCTTCTTTTCAACAAGCCTGCACTATTGCGCACTTCACAGTGGATTACTAATCAGACTTTATCTTATTCAAATAAATTCTCCAAATCTGCTTGGTTGTTAATGACTTGTAAAGTTAAGCAGTTCTTGCACCGTTCAGATAGTGATGCTTGTTAGTTGCCCCAGTGTGTAAGCCTCAGCTAGAGGTCTGTCTAGCTTACGGCGGACAGGCACCCAGAGAAAAAAGCTCTGAGCTAAATGAGCTTGGCACGGGAAAGCACTGTGCAAAAGACTAGACTTTATTTCTCCCAGAATCCTCTCTCTCATTAATTAATACCTGCCCCCAAGCTACTGATATAGACAAACAGAAAGGAATGCACATGAAATGTGCCAGCAAATTGAAGCAAATACAAGATAAGACATGGAAATTAATTTTCATCCAACATTATTTTGAAAAATAAATATTGTACCACGCATTATGCTTTTTCGTGAAATTCTTAATTGGCTTAGAAGTGGGAAAGTAAGTTACTTTTCTTTTCTGAAAGGGTCTAGAGCCTCCATTTTTGCGCGCTGGTCGAAGTCTCGTGGCCCTCTGTCAGAATCCAGAGTTTCAAGAAGATCGGAGGGGGTCAAAATTTCGGCCAAAAACGACAGTGTTACCCCTTATGTTTTTTTTTTCGGGTCAAAACTTTGACATCCGATATCTCGGCTCTGGAAGGGTCTAGAGCCTCCATTTTTGCGCGCTGGTCGAAGTCTCGTGGCCCTCTGTCAGAATCCAGAGTTTCAAGAAGATCGGAGGGGGTCAAAATTTAGGCCAAAAACGACAGTGTGTTACCCCTTATGTTTTTTTTTCGGGTCAAAACTTTGACATCCGATATCTCGGCTCTGGAAGGGTCTAGAGCCTCCATTTTTGCGCGCTGGTCGAAGTCTCGTGGCTCTCTGTCAGAATCCAGAGTTTCAAGAAGATCGGAGGGGGTCAAAATTTCGGCCAAAAACGACAGTGTTACCCCTTATGTTTTTTTTTCAGGTCAAAACTTTGACATGAGATATCTCGGCTCTGGAAGGGTCTAGAGCCTCCATTTTTGCGCGCTGGTCGAAGTCTCGTGGCCCTCTGTCAGAATCCAGAGTTTCAAGAAGATCGGAGGGGGTCAAAATTTCGGCCAAAAACGACAGTGTTACCCCTTATGTTTTTTCGGGTCAAAACTTTGACATCCGATATCTCGGCTCTGGAAGGGTCTAGAGCCTCCATTTTTGCGTGCTGGTCGAAGTCTCGTGGCCCTCTGTCAGAATCCAGAGTTTCAAGAAGATCGGAGGGGGTCAAAATTTCGGCCAAAAACGACAGTGTTACCCCTTATGTTTTTTTTTCAGGTCAAAACTTTGACATCCGATATCTCGGCTCTGGAAGGGTCTAGAGCCTCCATTTTTGCGCGCTGGTCGAAGTCTCGTGGCCCTCTGTCAGAATCCAGAGTTTCAAGAAGATCGGAGGGGGTCAAAATTTTGGCCAAAAACGACAGTGTTACCCCTTATGTTTTTTTTTCAGGTCAAAACTTTGACATCCGATATCTCGGCTCTGGAAGGGTCTAGAGCCTCCATTTTTGCGCGCTGGTCGAAGTCTCGTGGCCCTCTGTCAGAATCCAGAGTTTCAAGAAGATCGGAGGGGGTCAAAATTTCGGCCAAAAACGACAGTGTTACCCCTTATGTTTTTTTTTCAGGTCAAAACTTTGACATCCGATATCTCGGCTCTGGAAGGGTCTAGAGCCTCCATTTTTGCGCGCTGGTCGAAGTCTCGTGGCCCTCTGTCAGAATCCAGAGTTTCAAGAAGATTGGAGGGGGTCAAAATTTTGGCCAAAAACGACAGTGTTACCCCTTATGTTTTTTTTTTTCAGGTCAAAACTTTGACATCCGATATCTCGGCTCTGGAAGGGTCTAGAGCCTCCATTTTTGCGCGCTGGTCGAAGTCTCGTGGCCCTCTGTCAGAATCCAGAGTTTCAAGAAGATCGGAGGGGGTCAAAATTTCGGCCAAAAACGACAGTGTTACCCCTTATGTTTTTTTTCAGGTCAAAACTTTGACATCCGATATCTCGGCTCTGGAAGGGTCTAGAGCCTCCATTTTTGCGCGCTGGTCGAAGTCTCGTGGCCCTCTGTCAGAATCCAGAGTTTCAAGAAGATCGGAGGGGGTCAAATTTTCGGCCAAAAACGACAGTGTTACCCCTTATGTTTTTTTTTCAGGTCAAAACTTTGACATCCGATATCTCGGCTCTGGAAGGGTCTAGAGCCTCCATTTTTGCGCGCTGGTCGAAGTCTCGTGGCCCTCTGTCAGAATCCAGAGTTTCAAGAAGATCGGAGGGGGTCAAAATTTCGGCCAAAAACGACAGTGTTACCCCTTATGTTTTTTTTTCAGGTCAAAACTTTGACATCCGATATCTCGGCTCTGGAAGGGTCTAGAGCCTCCATTTTTGCGCGCTGGTCGAAGTCTCGTGGCCCTCTGTCAGAATCCAGAGTTTCAAGAAGATCGGAGGGGGTCAAAATTTCGGCCAAAAACGACAATGTTACCCCTTATGTTTTTTTTTCGGGTCAAAACTTTGACATCCGATATCTCGGCTCTGGAAGGGTCTAGAGCCTCCATTTTTGCGCGCTGGTCGAAGTCTCGTGGCTCTCTGTCAGAATCCAGAGTTTCAAGAAGATCGGAGGGGGTCAAAATTTCGGCCAAAAACGACAGTGTTACCCCTTATGTTTTTTTTTCAGGTCAAAACTTTGACATGAGATATCTCGGCTCTGGAAGGGTCTAGAGCCTCCATTTTTGCGAGATGGTCGAAGTCTCATGGCCCTCTGTCAGAATCCAGAGTTTCAAGAAGATCGGAGGGGGTCAAAATTTTGGCCAAAAACGACAGTGTTACCCCTTATGTTTTTTTTTTCAAGTCAAAACTTTGACATCCGATATCTCGGCTCTGGAAGGGTCTAGAGCCTCCATTTTTGCGCGCTGGTCGAAGTCTCGTGGCCCTCTGTCAGAATCCAGAGTTTCAAGAAGATCGGAGGGATTTAAAATTTTGGCCAAAAACGACAGTGTTACCCCTTATGTTTTTTTTTCAGGTCAAAACTTTGACATCCGATATCTCGGCTCTGGAAGGGTCTAGAGCCTCCATTTTTGCGCGCTGGTCGAAGTCTCGTGGCTCTCTGTCAGAATCCAGAGTTTCAAGAAGATCGGAGGGGGTCAAAATTTCGGCCAAAAACGACAGTGTTACCCCTTATGTTTTTTTTTCAGGTCAAAACTTTGACATGAGATATCTCGGCTCTGGAAGGGTCTAGAGCCTCCATTTTTGCGCGCTGGTCGAAGTCTCGTGGCCCTCTGTCAGAATCCAGAGTTTCAAGAAGATCGGAGGGGGTCAAAATTTCGGCCAAAAACGACAGTGTTACCCCTTATGTTTTTTCGGGTCAAAACTTTGACATCCGATATCTCGGCTCTGGAAGGGTCTAGAGCCTCCATTTTTGCGTGCTGGTCGAAGTCTCGTGGCCCTCTGTCAGAATCCAGAGTTTCAAGAAGATCGGAGGGGGTCAAAATTTCGGCCAAAAACGACAGTGTTACCCCTTATGTTTTTTTTTCAGGTCAAAACTTTGACATCCGATATCTCGGCTCTGGAAGGGTCTAGAGCCTCCATTTTTGCGCGCTGGTCGAAGTCTCGTGGCCCTCTGTCAGAATCCAGAGTTTCAAGAAGATCGGAGGGGGTCAAAATTTTGGCCAAAAACGACAGTGTTACCCCTTATGTTTTTTTTTCAGGTCAAAACTTTGACATCCGATATCTCGGCTCTGGAAGGGTCTAGAGCCTCCATTTTTGCGCGCTGGTCGAAGTCTCGTGGCCCTCTGTCAGAATCCAGAGTTTCAAGAAGATCGGAGGGGGTCAAAATTTCGGCCAAAAACGACAGTGTTACCCCTTATGTTTTTTTTTCAGGTCAAAACTTTGACATCCGATATCTCGGCTCTGGAAGGGTCTAGAGCCTCCATTTTTGCGCGCTGGTCGAAGTCTCGTGGCCCTCTGTCAGAATCCAGAGTTTCAAGAAGATTGGAGGGGGTCAAAATTTTGGCCAAAAACGACAGTGTTACCCCTTATGTTTTTTTTTTTCAGGTCAAAACTTTGACATCCGATATCTCGGCTCTGGAAGGGTCTAGAGCCTCCATTTTTGCGCGCTAGTCGAAGTCTCGTGGCCCTCTGTCAGAATCCAGAGTTTCAAGAAGATCGGAGGGGGTCAAAATTTCGGCCAAAAACGACAGTGTTACCCCTTATGTTTTTTTTCAGGTCAAAACTTTGACATCCGATATCTCGGCTCTGGAAGGGTCTAGAGCCTCCATTTTTGCGCGCTGGTCGAAGTCTCGTGGCCCTCTGTCAGAATCCAGAGTTTCAAGAAGATCGGAGGGGGTCAAATTTTCGGCCAAAAACGACAGTGTTACCCCTTATGTTTTTTTTTCAGGTCAAAACTTTGACATCCGATATCTCGGCTCTGGAAGGGTCTAGAGCCTCCATTTTTGCGCGCTGGTCGAAGTCTCGTGGCCCTCTGTCAGAATCCAGAGTTTCAAGAAGATCGGAGGGGGTCAAAATTTCGGCCAAAAACGACAGTGTTACCCCTTATGTTTTTTTTTCAGGTCAAAACTTTGACATCCGATATCTCGGCTCTGGAAGGGTCTAGAGCCTCCATTTTTGCGCGCTGGTCGAAGTCTCGTGGCCCTCTGTCAGAATCCGGAGTTTCAAGAAGATCGGAGGGGGTCAAAATTTCGGCCAAAAACGACAGTGTTACCCCTTATGTTTTTTTTTCGGGTCAAAACTTTGACATCCGATATCTCGGCTCTGGAAGGGTCTAGAGCCTCCATTTTTGCGCGCTGGTCGAAGTCTCGTGGCTCTCTGTCAGAATCCAGAGTTTCAAGAAGATCGGAGGGGGTCAAAATTTCGGCCAAAAACGACAGTGTTACCCCTTATGTTTTTTTTTCAGGTCAAAACTTTGACATGAGATATCTCGGCTCTGGAAGGGTCTAGAGCCTCCATTTTTGCGAGATGGTCGAAGTCTCATGGCCCTCTGTCAGAATCCAGAGTTTCAAGAAGATCGGAGGGGGTCAAAATTTTGGCCAAAAACGACAGTGTTACCCCTTATGTTTTTTTTTTCAAGTCAAAACTTTGACATCCGATATCTCGGCTCTGGAAGGGTCTAGAGCCTCCATTTTTGCGCGCTGGTCGAAGTCTCGTGGCCCTCTGTCAGAATCCAGAGTTTCAAGAAGATCGGAGGGATTTAAAATTTTGGCCAAAAACGACAGTGTTACCCCTTATGTTTTTTTTTCAGGTCAAAACTTTGACATCCGATATCTCGGCTCTGGAAGGGTCTAGAGCCTCCATTTTTGCGCGCTGGTCGAAGTCTCGTGGCCCTCTGTCAGAATCCAGAGTTTCAAGAAGATCGGAGGGGGTCAAAATTTCGGCCAAAAATGACAGTGTTACCCCTTATGTTTTTTTTTTCAGGTCAAAACTTTGACATCCGATATCTCGGCTCTGGAAGGGTCTAGAGCCTCCATTTTTGCGCGCTGGTCGAAGTCTCGTGGCCCTCTGTCAGAATCCAGAGTTTCAAGAAGATCGGAGGGGGTCAAATTTTCGGCCAAAAACGACAGTGTTACCCCTTATGTTTTTTTTTCAGGTCAAAACTTTGACATCCGATATCTCGGCTCTGGAAGGGTCTAGAGCCTACATTTTTGCGCGCTGGTCGAAGTCTCGTGGCCCTCTATCAGAATCCAGAGTTTCAAGAAGATCGGAGGGGGTCAAAATTTCGGCCAAAAACGACAGTGTTACCCCTTATGCTTTTTTTTCAGGTCAAAACTTTGACATCCGATATCTCGGCTCTGGAAGGGTCTAGAGCCTCCATTTTTGCGCGCTGGTCGAAGTCTCGTGGCCCTCTGTCAGAATCCAGAATTTCAAGAAGATCGGAGGGGGTCAAAATTTCGGCCAAAAACGACAATGTTACCCCTTATGTTTTTTTTTCGGGTCAAAACTTTGACATCCGATATCTCGGCTCTGGAAGGGTCTAGAGCCTCCATTTTTGCGCGCTGGTCGAAGTCTCGTGGCTCTCTGTCAGAATCCAGAGTTTCAAGAAGATCGGAGGGGGTCAAAATTTCGGCCAAAAACGACAGTGTTACCCCTTATGTTTTTTTTTTCAGGTCAAAACTTTGACATGAGATATCTCGGCTCTGGAAGGGTCTAGAGCCTCCATTTTTGCGAGATGGTCGAAGTCTCATGGCCCTCTGTCAGAATCCAGAGTTTCAAGAAGATCGGAGGGGGTCAAAATTTTGGCCAAAAACGACAGTGTTACCCCTTATGTTTTTTTTTTTCAGGTCAAAACTTTGACATCCGATATCTCGGCTCTGGAAGGGTCTAGAGCCTCCATTTTTGCGCGCTGGTCGAAGTCTCGTGGCCCTCTGTCAGAATCCAGAGTTTCAAGAAGATCGGAGGGGGTCAAAATTTTGGCCAAAAACGACAGTGTTACCCCTTATGTTTTTTTTTCAGGTCAAAACTTTGACATCCGATATCTCGGCTCTGGAAGGGTCTAGAGCCTCCATTTTTGCGCGCTGGTCGAAGTCTCGTGGCCCTCTGTCAGAATCCAGAGTTTCAAGAAGATCGGAGGGGGTCAACATTTCGGCCAAAAACGACAGTGTTACCCCTTATGTTTTTTTTTCCAGGTCAAAACTTTGACATCCGATATCTCGGCTCTGGAAGGGTCTAGAGCCTCCATTTTTGCGCGCTGGTCGAAGTCTCGTGGCCCTCTGTCAGAATCCAGAGTTTCAAGAAGATCGGAGGGGGTCAAAATTTTGGCCAAAAACGACAGTGTTACCCCTTATGTTTTTTTTTTCAGGTCAAAACTTTGACATCCGATATCTCGGCTCTGGAAGGGTCTAGAGCCTCCATTTTTGCGTGCTGGTCGAAGTCTCGTGGCCCTCTGTCAGAATCCAGAGTTTCAAGAAGATCGGAGGGGGTCAAAATTTCGGCCAAAAACGACAGTGTTACCCCTTATGTTTTTTTTTCAGGTCAAAACTTTGACATCCGATATCTCGGCTCTGGAAGGGTCTAGAGCCTCCATTTTTGCGCGCTGGTCGAAGTCTCGTGGCCCTCTGTCAGAATCCAGAGTTTCAAGAAGATCGGAGGGGGTCAAAATTTCGGCCAAAAACGACAGTGTTACCCCTTATGTTTTTTTTTCAGGTCAAAACTTTGACATCCGATATCTCGGCTCTGGAAGGGTCTAGAGCCTACATTTTTGCGCGCTGGTCGAAGTCTCGTGGCCCTCTGTCAGAATCCAGAGTTTCAAGAAGATCGGAGGGGGTCAACATTTCGGCCAAAAACGACAGTGTTACCCCTTATGTTTTTTTTTCCAGGTCAAAACTTTGACATCCGATATCTCGGCTCTGGAAGGGTCTAGAGCCTCCATTTTTGCGCGCTGGTCGAAGTCTCGTGGCCCTCTGTCAGAATCCAGAGTTTCAAGAAGATCGGAGGGGGTCAAAATTTTGGCCAAAAACGACAGTGTTACCCCTTATGTTTTTTTTTTCAGGTCAAAACTTTGACATCCGATATCTCGGCTCTGGAAGGGTCTAGAGCCTCCATTTTTGCGTGCTGGTCGAAGTCTCGTGGCCCTCTGTCAGAATCCAGAGTTTCAAGAAGATCGGAGGGGGTCAAAATTTCGGCCAAAAACGACAGTGTTACCCCTTATGTTTTTTTTTCAGGTCAAAACTTTGACATCCGATATCTCGGCTCTGGAAGGGTCTAGAGCCTCCATTTTTGCGCGCTGGTCGAAGTCTCGTGGCCCTCTGTCAGAATCCAGAGTTTCAAGAAGATCGGAGGGGGTCAAAATTTCGGCCAAAAACGACAGTGTTACCCCTTATGTTTTTTTTTCAGGTCAAAACTTTGACATCTGATATCTCGGCTCTGGAAGGGTCTAGAGCCTACATTTTTGCGCGCTGGTCGAAGTCTCGTGGTCCTCTGTCAGAATCCAGAGTTTCAAGAAGATCGGAGGGGGTCAAATTTTCGGCCAAAAACGACAGTGTTACCCCTTATGTTTTTTTTCAGGTCAAAACTTTGACATCCGATATCTCGGCTCTGGAAGGGTCTAGAGCCTCCATTTTTGCGCGCTGGTCGAAGTCTCGTGGCCCTCTGTCAGAATCCAGAGTTTCAAGAAGATCGGAGGGGGTCAAAATTTCGGCCAAAAACGACAGTGTTACCCCTTATGTTTTTTTTTCAGGTCAAAACTTTGACATCCGATATCTCGGCTCTGGAAGGTTCTAGAGCCTCCATTTTTGCGCGCTGGTCGAAGTCTCGTGGCCCTCTGTCAGAATCCAGAATTTCAAGAAGATCGGAGGGGGTCAAAATTTCGGCCAAAAACGACAGTGTTACCCCTTATGTTTTTTTTTTCGGGTCAAAACTTTGACATCCGATATCTCGGCTCTGGAAGGGTCTAGAGCCTCCATTTTTGCGCGCTGGTCGAAGTCTCGTGGCTCTCTGTCAGAATCCAGAGTTTCAAGAAGATCGGAGGGGGTCAAAATTTCGGCCAAAAACGACAGTGTTACCCCTTATGTTTTTTTTTCAGGTCAAAACTTTGACATGAGATATCTCGGCTCTGGAAGGGTCTAGAGCCTCCATTTTTGCGCGCTGGTCGAAGTCTCGTGGCCCTCTGTCAGAATCCAGAGTTTCAAGAAGATCGGAGGGGGTCAAAATTTCGGCCAAAAACGACAGTGTGTTACCCCTTATGTTTTTTTTTTCGGGTCAAAACTTTGACATCCGATATCTCGGCTCTGGAAGGGTCTAGAGCCTCCATTTTTGCGCGCTGGTCGAAGTCTCGTGGCTCTCTGTCAGAATCCAGAGTTTCAAGAAGATCGGAGGGGGTCAAAATTTCGGCCAAAAACGACAGTGTTACCCCTTATGTTTTTTTTTCAGGTCAAAACTTTGACATGAGATATCTCGGCTCTGGAAGGGTCTAGAGCCTCCATTTTTGCGCGCTGGTCGAAGTCTCGTGGCCCTCTGTCAGAATCCAGAGTTTCAAGAAGATCGGAGGGGGTCAAAATTTCGGCCAAAAACGACAGTGTTACCCCTTATGTTTTTTCGGGTCAAAACTTTGACATCCGATATCTCGGCTCTGGAAGGGTCTAGAGCCTCCATTTTTGCGTGCTGGTCGAAGTCTCGTGGCCCTCTGTCAGAATCCAGAGTTTCAAGAAGATCGGAGGGGGTCAAAATTTCGGCCAAAAACGACAGTGTTACCCCTTATGTTTTTTTTTCAGGTCAAAACTTTGACATCCGATATCTCGGCTCTGGAAGGGTCTAGAGCCTCCATTTTTGCGCGCTGGTCGAAGTCTCGTGGCCCTCTGTCAGAATCCAGAGTTTCAAGAAGATCGGAGGGGGTCAAAATTTTGGCCAAAAACGACAGTGTTACCCCTTATGTTTTTTTTTCAGGTCAAAACTTTGACATCCGATATCTCGGCTCTGGAAGGGTCTAGAGCCTCCATTTTTGCGCGCTGGTCGAAGTCTCGTGGCCCTCTGTCAGAATCCAGAGTTTCAAGAAGATCGGAGGGGGTCAAAATTTCGGCCAAAAACGACAGTGTTACCCCTTATGTTTTTTTTTCAGGTCAAAACTTTGACATCCGATATCTCGGCTCTGGAAGGGTCTAGAGCCTCCATTTTTGCGCGCTGGTCGAAGTCTCGTGGCCCTCTGTCAGAATCCAGAGTTTCAAGAAGATCGGAGGGGGTCAAAATTTTGGCCAAAAACGACAGTGTTACCCCTTATGTTTTTTTTTTCAGGTCAAAACTTTGACATCCGATATCTCGGCTCTGGAAGGGTCTAGAGCCTCCATTTTTGCGCGCTGGTCGAAGTCTCGTGGCCCTCTGTCAGAATCCAGAGTTTCAAGAAGATCGGAGGGGGTCAAATTTTCGGCCAAAAACGACAGTGTTACCCCTTATGTTTTTTTTTCAGGTCAAAACTTTGACATCCGATATCTCGGCTCTGGAAGGGTCTAGAGCCTCCATTTTTGCGCGCTGGTCGAAGTCTCGTGGCCCTCTGTCAGAATCCAGAGTTTCAAGAAGATCGGAGGGGGTCAAATTTTCGGCCAAAAACGACAGTGTTACCCCTTATGTTTTTTTTTCAGGTCAAAACTTTGACATCCGATATCTCGGCTCTGGAAGGGTCTAGAGCCTCCATTTTTGCGCGCTGGTCGAAGTCTCGTGGCCCTCTGTCAGAATCCAGAATTTCAAGAAGATCGGAGGGGGTCAAAATTTCGGCCAAAAACGACAATGTTACCCCTTATGTTTTTTTTTCGGGTCAAAACTTTGACATCCGATATCTCGGCTCTGGAAGGGTCTAGAGCCTCCATTTTTGCGCGCTGGTCGGAGTCTCGTGGCTCTCTGTCAGAATCCAGAGTTTCAAGAAGATCGGAGGGGGTCAAAATTTCGGCCAAAAACGACAGTGTTACCCCTTATGTTTTTTTTTCAGGTCAAAACTTTGACATGAGATATCTCGGCTCTGGAAGGGTCTAGAGCCTCCATTTTTGCGAGATGGTCGAAGTCTCATGGCCCTCTGTCAGAATCCAGAGTTTCAAGAAGATCGGAGGGGGTCAAAATTTTGGCCAAAAACGACAGTGTTACCCCTTATGTTTTTTTTTCAGGTCAAAACTTTGACATCCGATATCTCGGCTCTGGAAGGGTCTAGAGCCTCCATTTTTGCGCGCTGGTCGAAGTCTCGTGGCCCTCTGTCAGAATCCAGAATTTCAAGAAGATCGGAGGGGGTCAAAATTTCGGCCAAAAACGACAATGTTACCCCTTATGTTTTTTTTTCGGGTCAAAACTTTGACATCCGATATCTCGGCTCTGGAAGGGTCTAGAGCCTCCATTTTTGCGCGCTGGTCGAAGTCTCGTGGCTCTCTGTCAGAATCCAGAGTTTCAAGAAGATCGGAGGGGGTCAAAATTTCGGCCAAAAACGACAGTGTTACCCCTTATGTTTTTTTTTCAGGTCAAAACTTTGACATGAGATATCTCGGCTCTGGAAGGGTCTAGAGCCTCCATTTTTGCGAGATGGTCGAAGTCTCATGGCCCTCTGTCAGAATCC
Organism: Cyprinella venusta; assembly: GCA_038021265.1. Taxonomy (NCBI): domain Eukaryota; kingdom Metazoa; phylum Chordata; class Actinopteri; order Cypriniformes; family Leuciscidae; genus Cyprinella; species Cyprinella venusta. Next base: position 25,014,533 of record CM075879.1, read on the forward strand.
AGAGTTTCAAGAAGATCGGAGGGGGTCAAAATTTTGGCCAAAAACGACAGTGTTACCCCTTATGTTTTTTTTTCAAGTCAAAACTTTGACATCCGATATCTCGGCTCTGGAAGGGTCTAGAGCCTCCATTTTTGCGCGCTGGTCGAAGTCTCGTGGCCCTCTGTCAGAATCCAGAGTTTCAAGAAGATCGGAGGGGGTCAAAATTTCGGCCAAAATTGACAGTGTTACCCCTTATGTTTTTTTTTCAGGTCAAAACTTTGACATCCGATATCTCGGCTCTGGAAGGGTCTAGAGCCTCCATTTTTGCGCGCTGGTCGAAGTCTCGTGGCCCTCTGTCAGAATCCAGAGTTTCAAGAAGATCGGAGGGGGTCAAATTTTCGGCCAAAAACGACAGTGTTACCCCTTATGTTTTTTTTTCAGGTCAAAACTTTGACATCCGATATCTCGGCTCTGGAAGGGTCTAGAGCCTCCATTTTTGCGCGCTGGTCGAAGTCTCGTGGCCCTCTGTCAGAATCCAGAGTTTCAAGAAGATCGGAGGGGGTCAAAATTTCTGCCAAAAACGACAGTGTTACCCCTTATGTTTTTTTTTTTCAGGTCAAAACTTTGACATTCGATATCTCGGCTCTGGAAGGGTCTAGAGCCTCCATTTTTGCGCGCTGGTCGAAGTCTCGTGGCCCTCTGTCAGAATCCAGAATTTCAAGAAGATCGGAGGGGGTCAAAATTTCGGCCAAAAATGACAGTGTTACCCCTTATGTTTTTTTTTTTTTCAGGTCAAAACTTTGACATCCGATATCTCGGCTATGGAAGGGTCTAGAGCCTCCATTTTTGCGCGCTGGTCGAAGTCTCGTGGCTCTCTGTCAGAATCCAGAGTTTCAAGAAGATCGGAGGGGGTCAAAATTTCGGCCAAAAACGACAGTGTTACCCCTTATGTTTTTTTTCAGGTCAAAACTTTGACATCCGATATCTCGGCTCTGGAAGGGTCTAGAGCCTCCATTTTTGCGCGCTGGTCGAAGTCTCGTGGCCCTCTGTCAGAATCCAGAGTTTCAAGAAGATCGGAGGGGGTCAAAATTTCGGCCAAAAACAACAGTGTTACCCCTTATGTTTTTTTTTCGGGTCAAAACTTTGACGTCCGATATCTCGGCTCTGGAAGGGTCTAGAGCCTCCATTTTTGCGCGCTGGTCGAGGTCTCGTGGCCCTCTGTCAGAATCCAGAGTTTCAAGAAGATCGGAGGGGGTCAAAATTTCGGCCAAAAACGACAGTGTTACCCCTTATGTTTTTTTTTCAGGTCAAAACTTTGACATCCGATATCTCGGCTCTGGAAGGGTCTAGAGCCTACATTTTTGCGCGCTGGTCGAAGTCTCGTGGCCCTCTGTCAGAATCCAGAGTTTCAAGAAGATCGGAGGGGGTCAAATTTTCGGCCAAAAACGACAGTGTTACCCCTTATGTTTTTTTTTCAGGTCAAAACTTTGACATCCGATATCTCGGCTCTGGAAGGGTCTAGAGCCTCCATTTTTGCGCGCTGGTCGAAGTCTCGTGGCCCTCTGTCAGAATCCAGAGTTTCAAGAAGATCGGAGGGGGTCAAAATTTCGGCCAAAAACGACAGTGTTACCCCTTATGTTTTTTTTTTCGGGTCAAAACTTTGACATCCGATATCTCGGCTCTGGAAGGGTCTAGAGCCTCCATTTTTGCGCGCTGGTCGAAGTCTCGTGGCCCTCTGTCAGAATCCAGAATTTCAAGAAGATCGGAGGGGGTCAAAATTTCGGCCAAAAACGACAGTGTTACCCCTTATGTTTTTTTTTCGGGTCAAAACTTTGACATCCGATATCTCGGCTCTGGAAGGGTCTAGAGCCTCCATTTTTGCGCGCTGGTCGAAGTCTTGTGGCCCTCTGTCAGAATCCAGAGTTTCAAGAAGATCGGAGGGGGTCAAAATTTCGGCCAAAAACGACAGTGTTACCCCTTATGTTTTTTTTTCAAGTCAAAACTTTGACATCCGATATCTCGGCTCTGGAAGGGTCTAGAGCCTCCATTTTTGCGCGCTGGTCGAAGTCTCGTGGCCCTCTGTCAGAATCCAGAGTTTCAAGAAGATCGGAGGGGGTCAAAATTTCGGCCAAAATTGACAGTGTTACCCCTTATGTTTTTTTTTCAGGTCAAAACTTTGACATCCGATATCTCGGCTCTGGAAGGGTCTAGAGCCTCCATTTTTGCGCGCTGGTCGAAGTCTCGTGGCCCTCTGTCAGAATCCAGAATTTCAAGAAGATCGGAGGGGGTCAAATTTTCGGCCAAAAACGACAGTGTTACCCCTTATGTTTTTTTTTCAGGTCAAAACTTTGACATCCGATATCTCGGCTCTGGAAGGGTCTAGAGCCTCCATTTTTGCGCGCTGGTCGAAGTCTCGTGGCCCTCTGTCAGAATCCAGAGTTTCAAGAAGATCGGAGGGGGTCAAAATTTCTGCCAAAAACGACAGTGTTACCCCTTATGTTTTTTTTTTTCAGGTCAAAACTTTGACATTCGATATCTCGGCTCTGGAAGGGTCTAGAGCCTCCATTTTTGCGCGCTGGTCGAAGTCTCGTGGCCCTCTGTCAGAATCCAGAATTTCAAGAAGATCGGAGGGGGTCAAAATTTCGGCCAAAAATGACAGTGTTACCCCTTATGTTTTTTTTTTTTTCAGGTCAAAACTTTGACATCCGATATCTCGGCTATGGAAGGGTCTAGAGCCTCCATTTTTGCGCGCTGGTCGAAGTCTCGTGGCTCTCTGTCAGAATCCAGAGTTTCAAGAAGATCGGAGGGGGTCAAAATTTCGGCCAAAAACGACAGTGTTACCCCTTATGTTTTTTTTCAGGTCAAAACTTTGACATCCGATATCTCGGCTCTGGAAGGGTCTAGAGCCTCCATTTTTGCGCGCTGGTCGAAGTCTCGTGGCCCTCTGTCAGAATCCAGAGTTTCAAGAAGATCGGAGGGGGTCAAAATTTCGGCCAAAAACAACAGTGTTACCCCTTATGTTTTTTTTTCGGGGCAAAACTTTGACGTCCGATATCTCGGCTCTGGAAGGGTCTAGAGCCTCCATTTTTGCGCGCTGGTCGAGGTCTCGTGGCCCTCTGTCAGAATCCAGAGTTTCAAGAAGATCGGAGGGGGTCAAAATTTCGGCCAAAAACGACAGTGTTACCCCTTATGTTTTTTTTTCAGGTCAAAACTTTGACATCCGATATCTCGGCTCTGGAAGGGTCTAGAGCCTACATTTTTGCGCGCTGGTCGAAGTCTCGTGGCCCTCTGTCAGAATCCAGAGTTTCAAGAAGATCGGAGGGGGTCAAAATTTCGGCCAAAAACGACAGTGTTACCCCTAATGTTTTTTTTTCAGGTCAAAACTTTGACATCCGATATCTCGGCTCTGGAAGGGTCTAGAGCCTCCATTTTTGCGCGCTGGTCGAAGTCTCGTGGCCCTCTGTCAGAATCCAGAGTTTCAAGAAGATCGGAGGAGGTCAAAATTTCGGCCAAAAACGACAGTGTTACCCCTTATGTTTTTTTTTCGGGTCAAAACTTTGACATCCGATATCTCGGCTCTGGAAGGGTCTAGAGCCTCCATTTTTGCGCGCTGGTCGAAGTCTCGTGGCCCTCTGTCAGAATCCAGAATTTCAAGAAGATCGGAGGGGGTCAAAATTTCGGCCAAAAACGACAGTGTTACCCCTTATGTTTTTTTTTCGGGTCAAAACTTTGACATCCGATATCTCGGCTCTGGAAGGGTCTAGAGCCTCCATTTTTGCGCGCTGGTCGAAGTCTTGTGGCCCTCTGTCAGAATCCAGAGTTTCAAGAAGATCGGAGGGGGTCAAAATTTCGGCCAAAAACGACAGTGTTACCCCTTATGTTTTTTTTTCGGGTCAAAACTTTGACATCCGATATCTCGGCTCTGGAAGGGTCTAGAGCCTCCATTTTTGCGAGATGGTCGAAGTCTCGTGGCCCTCTCTCAGAATCCAGAGTTTCAAGAAGATCGGAGGGGGTCAAAATTTTGGCCAAAAACGACAGTGTTACCCCTTATGTTTTTTTTTCAGGTCAAAACTTTGACATCCGATATCTCGGCTCTGGAAGGGTCTAGAGCCTCCATTTTTGCGCGCTGGTCGAAGTCTCGTGGCCCTCTGTCAGAATCCAGAGTTTCAAGAAGATCGGAGGGGGTCAAAATTTTGGCCAAAAACGACAGTGTTACCCCTTATGTTTTTTTTTCAGGTCAAAACTTTGACATCCGATATCTCGGCTCTGGAAGGGTCTAGAGCCTCCATTTTTGCGCGCTGGTCGAAGTCTCGTGGCCCTCTGTCAGAATCCAGAGTTTCAAGAAGATCGGAGGGGGTCAAAATTTCGGCCAAAAACGACAGTGTTACCCCTTATGTTTTTTTTTCAGGTCAAAACTTTGACATCCGATATCTCGGCTCTGGAAGGGTCTAGAGCCTCCATTTTTGCGCGCTGGTCGAAGTCTCGTGGCCCTCTGTCAGAATCCAGAATTTCAAGAAGATCGGAGGGGGTCAAAATTTCGGCCAAAAACGACAGTGTTACCCCTTATGTTTTTTTTCAGGTCAAAACTTTGACATCCGATATCTCGGCTCTGGAAGGGTCTAGAGCCTCCATTTTTGCGCGCTGGTCTAAGTCTCGTGGCCCTCTGTCAGAATCCAGAGTTTCAAGAAGATCGGAGGGGGTCAAATTTTCGGCCAAAAACGACAGTGTTACCCCTTATGTTTTTTTTTCAGGTCAAAACTTTGACATCCGATATCTCGGCTCTGGAAGGGTCTAGAGCCTCCATTTTTGCGCGCTGGTCGAAGTCTCGTGGCCCTCTGTCAGAATCCAGAGTTTCAAGAAGATCGGAGGGGGTCAAAATTTCGGCCAAAAACGACAGTGTTACCCCTTATGTTTTTTTTTCAGGTCAAAACTTTGACATCCGATATCTCGGCTCTGGAAGGGTCTAGAGCCTCCATTTTTGCGCGCTGGTCGAAGTCTCGTGGCCCTCTGTCAGAATCCAGAGTTTCAAGAAGATCGGAGGGGGTCAAAATTTCGGCCAAAAACGACAGTGTTACCCCTTATGTTTTTTTTTCAGGTCAAAACTTTGACATCCGATATCTCGGCTCTGGAAGGGTCTAGAGCCTCCATTTTTGCGCGCTGGTCGAAGTCTCGTGGCCCTCTGTCAGAATCCAGAATTTCAAGAAGATCGGAGGGGGTCAAAATTTCGGCCAAAAACGACAGTGTTACCCCTTATGTTTTTTTTTCGGGTCAAAACTTTGACATCCGATATCTCGGCTCTGGAAGGGTCTAGAGCCTCCATTTTTGCGCGCTGGTCGAAGTCTCGTGGCTCTCTGTCAGAATCAAGAGTTTCAAGAAGATCGGAGGGGGTCAAAATTTCGGCCAAAAACGACAGTGTTACCCCTTATGTTTTTTTTTCAGATCAAAATTTTGACATCCGATATTTCGGCTCTGGAAGGGTCTAGATCCTCCATTTTTGCGCGCTGGTCGAAGTCTCGTGGCCCTCTGTCAGAATCCAGAGTTTCAAGAAGATCGGAGGGGGTCAAAATTTTGGCCAAAAACGACAGTGTTACCCCTTATGTTTTTTTTTCAGGTCAAAACTTTGACATCCGATATCTCGGCTCTGGAAGGGTCTAGAGCCTCCATTTTTGCGCGCTGGTCGAAGTCTCGTGGCCCTCTGTCAGAATCCAGAATTTCAAGAAGATCGGAGGGGGTCAAAATTTCGGCCAAAAATGACAGTGTTACCCCTTATGTTTTTTTTTCGGGTCAAAACTTTGACATCCGATATCTCGGCTCTGGAAGGGTCTAGAGCCTCCATTTTTGCGCGCTGGTCGAAGTCTCGTGGCTCTCTGTCAGAATCCAGAGTTTCAAGAAGATCGGAGGGGGTCAAAATTTCGGCCAAAAACGACAGTGTTACCCCTTATGTTTTTTTTCAGGTCAAAACTTTGACATCCGATATCTCGGCTCTGGAAGGGTCTAGAGCCTCCATTTTTGCGCGCTGGTCGAAGTCTCGTGGCCCTCTGTCAGAATCCAGAGTTTCAAGAAGATCGGAGGGGGTCAAAATTTCGGCCAAAAACGACAGTGTTACCCCTTATGTTTTTTTTTCAGGTCAAAACTTTGACATCCGATATCTCGGCTCTGGAAGGGTCTAGAGCCTCCATTTTTGCGCGCTGGTCGAAGTCTCGTGGCCCTCTGTCAGAATCCAGAATTTCAAGAAGATCGGAGGGGGTCAAAATTTCGGCCAAAAATGACAGTGTTACCCCTTATGTTTTTTTTTTTCGGGTCAAAACTTTGACATCCGATATCTCGGCTCTGGAAGGGTCTAGAGCCTCCATTTTTGCGCGCTGGTCGAAGTCTCGTGGCTCTCTGTCAGAATCCAGAGTTTCAAGAAGATCGGAGGGGGTCAAAATTTCGGCCAAAAACGACAGTGTTACCCCTTATGTTTTTTTTCAGGTCAAAATTTTGACATCCGATATCTCGGCTCTGGAAGGGTCTAGAGCCTCCATTTTTGCGCGCTGGTCGAAGTCTCGTGGCCCTCTGTCAGAATCCAGAGTTTCAAGAAGATCGGAGGGGGTCAAAATTTCGGCCAAAAACGACAGTGTTACCCCTTATGTTTTTTTTTTCAGGTCAAAACTTTGACATGCGATATCTCGGCTCTGGAAGGGTCTAGAGCCTCCATTTTTGCGCGCTGGTCTAAGTCTCGTGGCCCTCTGTCAGAATCCAGAGTTTCAAGAAGATCGGAGGGGGTCAAATTTTCGGCCAAAAACGACAGTGTTACCCCTTATGTTTTTTTTTCAGGTCAAAACTTTGACATCCGATATCTCGGCTCTGGAAGGGTCTAGAGCCTCCATTTTTGCGCGCTGGTCGAAGTCTCGTGGCCCTCTGTCAGAATCCAGAGTTTCAAGAAGATCGGAGGGGGTCAAAATTTCGGCCAAAAACGACAGTGTTACCCCTTATGTTTTTTTTTCAGGTCAAAACTTTGACATCCGATATCTCGGCTCTGGAAGGGTCTAGAGCCTCCATTTTTGCGCGCTGGTCGAAGTCTCGTGGCCCTCTGTCAGAATCCAGAGTTTCAAGAAGATCGGAGGGGGTCAAATTTTCGGCCAAAAACGACAGTGTTACCCCTTATGTTTTTTTTTCAGGTCAAAACTTTGACATCCGATATCTCGGCTCTGGAAGGGTCTAGAGCCTCCATTTTTGCGTGCTGGTCGAAGTCTCGTGGCCCTCTGTCAGAATCCAGAGTTTCAAGAAGATCGGAGGGGGTCAAAATTTCGGCCAAAAACGACAGTGTTACCCCTTATGTTTTTTTTTCAGGTCAAAACTTTGACATCCGATATCTCGGCTCTGGAAGGGTCTAGAGCCTCCATTTTTGCGCGCTGGTCGAAGTCTCATCGCCCTCTGTCAGAATCCAGAGTTTCAAGAAGATCGGAGGGGGTCAAAATTTCGGCCAAAAACAACAGTGTTACCCCTTATGTTTTTTTTTCGGGTCAAAACTTTGACGTCCGATATCTCGGCTCTGGAAGGGTCTAGAGCCTCCATTTTTGCGCGCTGGTCGAGGTCTCGTGGCCCTCTGTCAGAATCCAGAGTTTCAAGAAGATCGGAGGGGGTCAAAATTTCGGCCAAAAACGACAGTGTTACCCCTTATGTTTTTTTTTCAGGTCAAAACTTTGACATCCGATATCTCGGCTTTGGAAGGGTCTAGAGCCTACATTTTTGCGCGCTGGTCGAAGTCTCGTGGCCCTCTGTCAGAATCCAGAGTTTCAAGAAGATCGGAGGGGGTCAAATTTTCGGCCAAAAACGACAGTGTTACCCCTTATGTTTTTTTTTCAGGTCAAAACTTTGACATCCGATATCTCGGCTCTGGAAGGGTCTAGAGCCTCCATTTTTGCGCGCTGGTCGAAGTCTCGTGGCCCTCTGTCAGAATCCAGAGTTTCAAGAAGATCGGAGGGGGTCAAAATTTTGGCCAAAAACGACAGTGTTACCCCTTATGTTTTTTTTTTCAGGTCAAAACTTTGACATCCGATATCTCGGCTCTGGAAGGGTCTAGAGCCTCCATTTTTGCGCGCTGGTCGAAGTCTCGTGGCCCTCTGTCAGAATCCAGAATTTCAAGAAGATCGGAGGGGGTCAAAATTTCGGCCAAAAACGACAGTGTTACCCCTTATGTTTTTTTTTCAGGTCAAAACTTTGACATCCGATATCTCGGCTCTGGAAGGGTCTAGAGCCTACATTTTTGCGCGCTGGTCGAAGTCTCGTGGCTCTCTGTCAGAATCCAGAGTTTCAAGAAGATCGGAGGGGGTCAAAATTTCGGCCAAAAACGACAGTGTTACCCCTTATGTTTTTTTTCAGGTCAAAACTTTGACATCCGATATCTCGGCTCTGGAAGGGTCTAGAGCCTCCATTTTTGCGCGCTGGTCGAAGTCTCGTGGCCCTCTGTCAGAATCCAGAGTTTCAAGAAGATCGGAGGGGGTCAAAATTTCGGCCAAAAACGACAGTGTTACCCCTTATGTTTTTTTTTCAGGTCAAAACTTTGACATCCGATATCTCGGATCTGGAAGGGTCTAGAGCCTCCATTTTTGCGCGCTGGTCTAAGTCTCGTGGCCCTCTGTCAGAATCCAGAGTTTCAAGAAGATCGGAGGGGGTCAAATTTTCGGCCAAAAACGACAGTGTTACCCCTTATGTTTTTTTTTCAGGTCAAAACTTTGACATCCGATATCTCGGCTCTGGAAGGGTCTAGAGCCTCCATTTTTGCGCGCTGGTCGAAGTCTCGTGGCCCTCTGTCAGAATCCAGAGTTTCAAGAAGATCGGAGGGGGTCAAAATTTCGGCCAAAAACGACAGTGTTACCCCTTATGTTTTTTTTTCAGGTCAAAACTTTGACATCCGATATCTCGGCTCTGGAAGGGTCTAGAGCCTCCATTTTTGCGCGCTGGTCGAAGTCTCGTGGCCCTCTGTCAGAATCCAGAGTTTCAAGAAGATCGGAGGGGGTCAAAATTTTGGCCAAAAACGACAGTGTTACCCCTTATGTTTTTTTTTTCAGGTCAAAACTTTGACATCCGATATCTCGGCTCTGGAAGGGTCTAGAGCCTCCATTTTTGCGCGCTGGTCGAAGTCTCGTGGCCCTCTGTCAGAATCCAGAGTTTCAAGAAGATCGGAGGGGGTCAAATTTTCGGCCAAAAACGACAGTGTTACCCCTTATGTTTTTTTTTCAGGTCAAAACTTTGACATCCGATATCTCGGCTCTGGAAGGGTCTAGAGCCTCCATTTTTGCGCGCTGGTCGAAGTCTCGTGGCCCTCTGTCAGAATCCAGAGTTTCAAGAAGATCGGAGGGGGTCAAAATTTCGGCCAAAAATGACAGTGTTACCCCTTATGTTTTTTTTTTTTCAGGTCAAAACTTTGACATCCGATATCTCGGCTATGGAAGGGTCTAGAGCCTCCATTTTTGCGCGCTGGTCGAAGTCTCGTGGCTCTCTGTCAGAATCCAGAGTTTCAAGAAGATCGGAGGGGGTCAAAATTTCGGCCAAAAACGACAGTGTTACCCCTTATGTTTTTTTTCAGGTCAAAACTTTGACATCCGATATCTCGGCTCTGGAAGGGTCTAGAGCCTCCATTTTTGCGCGCTGGTCGAAGTCTCATGGCCCTCTGTCAGAATCCAGAGTTTCAAGAAGATCGGAGGGGGTCAAAATTTCGGCCAAAAACAACAGTGTTACCCCTTATGTTTTTTTTTCGGGTCAAAACTTTGACGTCCGATATCTCGGCTCTGGAAGGGTCTAGAGCCTCCATTTTTGCGCGCTGGTCGAGGTCTCGTGGCCCTCTGTCAGAATCCAGAGTTTCAAGAAGATCGGAGGGGGTCAAAATTTCGGCCAAAAACGACAGTGTTACCCCTTATGTTTTTTTTTCAGGTCAAAACTTTGACATCCGATATCTCGGCTCTGGAAGGGTCTAGAGCCTACATTTTTGCGCGCTGGTCGAAGTCTCGTGGCCCTCTGTCAGAATCCAGAGTTTCAAGAAGATCGGAGGGGGTCAAATTTTCGGCCAAAAACGACAGTGTTACCCCTTATGTTTTTTTTTCAGGTCAAAACTTTGACATCCGATATCTCGGCTCTGGAAGGGTCTAGAGCCTCCATTTTTGCGCGCTGGTCGAAGTCTCGTGGCCCTCTGTCAGAATCCAGAGTTTCAAGAAGATCGGAGGGGGTCAAAATTTCGGCCAAAAACGACAGTGTTACCCCTTATGTTTTTTTTCGGGTCAAAACTTTGACATCCGATATCTCGGCTCTGGAAGGGTCTAGAGCCTCCATTTTTGCGCGCTGGTCGAAGTCTCGTGGCCCTCTGTCAGAATCCAGAATTTCAAGAAGATCGGAGGGGGTCAAAATTTCGGCCAAAAACGACAGTGTTACCCCTTATGTTTTTTTTTCAGGTCAAAACTTTGACATCCGATATCTCGGATCTGGAAGGGTCTAGAGCCTCCATTTTTGCGCGCTGGTCTAAGTCTCGTGGCCCTCTGTCAGAATCCAGAGTTTCAAGAAGATCGGAGGGGGTCAAATTTTCGGCCAAAAACGACAGTGTTACCCCTTATGTTTTTTTTCAGGTCAAAACTTTGACATCCGATATCTCGGCTCTGGAAGGGTCTAGAGCCTCCATTTTTGCGCGCTGGTCGAAGTCTCGTGGCCCTCTGTCAGAATCCAGAGTTTCAAGAAGATCGGAGGGGGTCAAAATTTCGGCCAAAAACGACAGTGTTACCCCTTATGTTTTTTTTTCAGGTCAAAACTTTGACATCCGATATCTCGGCTCTGGAAGGGTCTAGAGCCTCCATTTTTGCGCGCTGGTCGAAGTCTCGTGGCCCTCTGTCAGAATCCAGAGTTTCAAGAAGATCGGAGGGGGTCAAAATTTTGGCCAAAAACGACAGTGTTACCCCTTATGTTTTTTTTTTCAGGTCAAAACTTTGACATCCGATATCTCGGCTCTGGAAGGGTCTAGAGCCTCCATTTTTGCGCGCTGGTCGAAGTCTCGTGGCCCTCTGTCAGAATCCAGAGTTTCAAGAAGATCGGAGGGGGTCAAATTTTCGGCCAAAAACGACAGTGTTACCCCTTATGTTTTTTTTTCAGGTCAAAACTTTGACATCCGATATCTCGGCTCTGGAAGGGTCTAGAGCCTCCATTTTTGCGCGCTGGTCGAAGTCTCGTGGCCCTCTGTCAGAATCCAGAGTTTCAAGAAGATCGGAGGGGGTCAAAATTTCGGCCAAAAATGACAGTGTTACCCCTTATGTTTTTTTTTTTCAGGTCAAAACTTTGACATCCGATATCTCGGCTATGGAAGGGTCTAGAGCCTCCATTTTTGCGCGCTGGTCGAAGTCTCGTGGCTCTCTGTCAGAATCCAGAGTTTCAAGAAGATCGGAGGGGGTCAAAATTTCGGCCAAAAACGACAGTGTTACCCCTTATGTTTTTTTTCAGGTCAAAACTTTGACATCCGATATCTCGGCTCTGGAAGGGTCTAGAGCCTCCATTTTTGCGCGCTGGTCGAAGTCTCATGGCCCTCTGTCAGAATCCAGAGTTTCAAGAAGATCGGAGGGGGTCAAAATTTCGGCCAAAAACAACAGTGTTACCCCTTATGTTTTTTTTTCGGGTCAAAACTTTGACGTCCGATATCTCGGCTCTGGAAGGGTCTAGAGCCTCCATTTTTGCGCGCTGGTCGAGGTCTCGTGGCCCTCTGTCAGAATCCAGAGTTTCAAGAAGATCGGAGGGGGTCAAAATTTCGGCCAAAAACGACAGTGTTACCCCTTATGTTTTTTTTTCAGGTCAAAACTTTGACATCCGATATCTCGGCTCTGGAAGGGTCTAGAGCCTACATTTTTGCGCGCTGGTCGAAGTCTCGTGGCCCTCTGTCAGAATCCAGAGTTTCAAGAAGATCGGAGGGGGTCAAATTTTCGGCCAAAAACGACAGTGTTACCCCTTATGTTTTTTTTTCAGGTCAAAACTTTGACATCCGATATCTCGGCTCTGGAAGGGTCTAGAGCCTCCATTTTTGCGCGCTGGTCGAAGTCTCGTGGCCCTCTGTCAGAATCCAGAGTTTCAAGAAGATCGGAGGGGGTCAAAATTTCGGCCAAAAACGACAGTGTTACCCCTTATGTTTTTTTTTCGGGTCAAAACTTTGACATCCGATATCTCGGCTCTGGAAGGGTCTAGAGCCTCCATTTTTGCGCGCTGGTCGAAGTCTCGTGGCCCTCTGTCAGAATCCAGAATTTCAAGAAGATCGGAGGGGGTCAAAATTTCGGCCAAAAACGACAGTGTTACCCCTTATGTTTTTTTTTCGGGTCAAAACTTTGACATCCGATATCTCGGCTCTGGAAGGGTCTAGAGCCTCCATTTTTGCGCGCTGGTCGAAGTCTCGTGGCCCTCTGTCAGAATCCAGAGTTTCAAGAAGATCGGAGGGGGTCAAAATTTCGGCCAAAAACGACAGTGTTACCCCTTATGTTTTTTTTTCGGGTCAAAACTTTGACATCCGATATCTCGGCTCTGGAAGGGTCTAGAGCCTCCATTTTTGCGAGATGGTCGAAGTCTCGTGGCCCTCTCTCAGAATCCAGAGTTTCAAGAAGATCGGAGGGGGTCAAAATTTTGGCCAAAAACGACAGTGTTACCCCTTATGTTTTTTTTTCAGGTCAAAACTTTGACATCCGATATCTCGGCTCTGGAAGGGTCTAGAGCCTCCATTTTTGCGCGCTGGTCGAAGTCTCGTGGCCCTCTGTCAGAATCCAGAGTTTCAAGAAGATCGGAGGGGGTCAAAATTTTGGCCAAAAACGACAGTGTTACCCCTTATGTTTTTTTTTCAGGTCAAAACTTTGACATCCGATATCTCGGCTCTGGAAGGGTCTAGAGCCTCCATTTTTGCGCGCTGGTCGAAGTCTCGTGGCCCTCTGTCAGAATCCAGAGTTTCAAGAAGATCGGAGGGGGTCAAAATTTCGGCCAAAAACGACAGTGTTACCCCTTATGTTTTTTTTTCAGGTCAAAACTTTGACATCCGATATCTCGGCTCTGGAAGGGTCTAGAGCCTCCATTTTTGCGCGCTGGTCGAAGTCTCGTGGCCCTCTGTCAGAATCCAGAATTTCAAGAAGATCGGAGGGGGTCAAAATTTCGGCCAAAAATGACAGTGTTACCCCTTATGTTTTTTTTTCGGGTCAAAACTTTGACATCCGATATCTCGGCTCTGGAAGGGTCTAGAGCCTCCATTTTTGCGCGCTGGTCGAAGTCTCGTGGCTCTCTGTCAGAATCCAGAGTTTCAAGAAGATCGGAGGGGGTCAAAATTTCGGCCAAAAACGACAGTGTTACCCCTTATGTTTTTTTTTTCAGGTCAAAACTTTGACATCCGATATCTCGGCTCTGGAAGGGTCTAGAGCCTCCATTTTTGCGCGCTGGTCGAAGTCTCGTGGCCCTCTGTCAGAATCCAGAGTTTCAAGAAGATCGGAGGGGGTCAAATTTTCGGCCAAAAACGACAGTGTTACCCCTTATGTTTTTTTTTTCAGGTCAAAACTTTGACATCCGATATCTCGGCTCTGGAAGGGTCTAGAGCCTCCATTTTTGCACGCTGGTCGAAGTCTCGTGGCCCTCTGTCAGAATCCAGAGTTTCAAGAAGATCGGAGGGGGTCAAAATTTCGGCCAAAAACGACAGTGTTACCCCTTATGTTTTTTTTCAGGTCAAAACTTTGACATCCGATATCTCGGCTCTGGAAGGGTCTAGAGCCTCCATTTTTGCGCGCTGGTCTAAGTCTCGTGGCCCTCTGTCAGAATCCAGAGTTTCAAGAAGATCGGAGGGGGTCAAATTTTCGGCCAAAAACGACAGTGTTACCCCTTATGTTTTTTTTTCAGGTCAAAACTTTGACATCCGATATCTCGGCTCTGGAAGGGTCTAGAGCCTCCATTTTTGCGCGCTGGTCGAAGTCTCGTGGCCCTCTGTCAGAATCCAGAGTTTCAAGAAGATCGGAGGGGGTCAAAATTTCGGCCAAAAACGACAGTGTTACCCCTTATGTTTTTTTTTCAGGTCAAAACTTTGACATCCGATATCTCGGCTCTGGAAGGGTCTAGAGCCTCCATTTTTGCGCGCTGGTCGAAGTCTCGTGGCCCTCTGTCAGAATCCAGAGTTTCAAGAAGATCGGAGGGGGTCAAAATTTCGGCCAAAAACGACAGTGTTACCCCTTATGTTTTTTTTTCAGGTCAAAACTTTGACATCCGATATCTCGGCTCTGGAAGGGTCTAGAGCCTCCATTTTTGCGCGCTGGTCGAAGTCTCGTGGCCCTCTGTCAGAATCCAGAATTTCAAGAAGATCGGAGGGGTTCAAAATTTCGGCCAAAAACGACAGTGTTACCCCTTATGTTTTTTTTTCGGGTCAAAACTTTGACATCCGATATCTCGGCTCTGGAAGGGTCTAGAGCCTCCATTTTTGCGCGCTGGTCGAAGTCTCGTGGCTCTCTGTCAGAATCAAGAGTTTCAAGAAGATCGGAGGGGGTCAAAATTTCGGCCAAAAACGACAGTGTTACCCCTTATGTTTTTTTTTCAGATCAAAATTTTGACATCCGATATTTCGGCTCTGGAAGGGTCTAGATCCTCCATTTTTGCGCGCTGGTCGAAGTCTCGTGGCCCTCTGTCAGAATCCAGAGTTTCAAGAAGATCGGAGGGGGTCAAAATTTTGGCCAAAAACGACAGTGTTACCCCTTATGTTTTTTTTTTCAGGTCAAAACTTTGACATCCGATATCTCGGCTCTGGAAGGGTCTAGAGCCTCCATTTTTGCGCGCTGGTCGAAGTCTCGTGGCCCTCTGTCAGAATCCAGAATTTCAAGAAGATCGGAGGGGGTCAAAATTTCGGCCAAAAATGACAGTGTTACCCCTTATGTTTTTTTTTCGGGTCAAAACTTTGACATCCGATATCTCGGCTCTGGAAGGGTCTAGAGCCTCCATTTTTGCGCGCTGGTCGAAGTCTCGTGGCTCTCTGTCAGAATCCAGAGTTTCAAGAAGATCGGAGGGGGTCAAAATTTCGGCCAAAAACGACAGTGTTACCCCTTATGTTTTTTTTCAGGTCAAAACTTTGACATCCGATATCTCGGCTCTGGAAGGGTCTAGAGCCTCCATTTTTGCGCGCTGGTCGAAGTCTCGTGGCCCTCTGTCAGAATCCAGAGTTTCAAGAAGATCGGAGGGGGTCAAAATTTCGGCCAAAAACGACAGTGTTACCCCTTATGTTTTTTTTTCAGGTCAAAACTTTGACATCCGATATCTCGGCTCTGGAAGGGTCTAGAGCCTCCATTTTTGCGCGCTGGTCGAAGTCTCGTGGCCCTCTGTCAGAATCCAGAATTTCAAGAAGATCGGAGGGGGTCAAAATTTCGGCCAAAAATGACAGTGTTACCCCTTATGTTTTTTTTTTCGGGTCAAAACTTTGACATCCGATATCTCGGCTCTGGAAGGGTCTAGAGCCTCCATTTTTGCGCGCTGGTCGAAGTCTCGTGGCTCTCTGTCAGAATCCAGAGTTTCAAGAAGATCGGAGGGGGTCAAAATTTCGGCCAAAAACGACAGTGTTACCCCTTATGTTTTTTTTCAGGTCAAAATTTTGACATCCGATATCTCGGCTCTGGAAGGGTCTAGAGCCTCCATTTTTGCGCGCTGGTCGAAGTCTCGTGGCCCTCTGTCAGAATCCAGAGTTTCAAGAAGATCGGAGGGGGTCAAAATTTCGGCCAAAAACGACAGTGTTACCCCTTATGTTTTTTTTTCAGGTCAAAACTTTGACATGCGATATCTCGGCTCTGGAAGGGTCTAGAGCCTCCATTTTTGCGCGCTGGTCTAAGTCTCGTGGCCCTCTGTCAGAATCCAGAGTTTCAAGAAGATCGGAGGGGGTCAAATTTTCGGCCAAAAACGACAGTGTTACCCCTTATGTTTTTTTTTCAGGTCAAAACTTTGACATCCGATATCTCGGCTCTGGAAGGGTCTAGAGCCTCCATTTTTGCGCGCTGGTCGAAGTCTCGTGGCCCTCTGTCAGAATCCAGAGTTTCAAGAAGATCGGAGGGGGTCAAAATTTCGGCCAAAAACGACAGTGTTACCCCTTATGTTTTTTTTTCAGGTCAAAACTTTGACATCCGATATCTCGGCTCTGGAAGGGTCTAGAGCCTCCATTTTTGCGCGCTGGTCGAAGTCTCGTGGCCCTCTGTCAGAATCCAGAGTTTCAAGAAGATCGGAGGGGGTCAAATTTTTGGCCAAAAACGACAGTGTTACCCCTTATGTTTTTTTTTCAGGTCAAAACTTTGACATCCGATATCTCGGCTCTGGAAGGGTCTAGAGCCTCCATTTTTGCGTGCTGGTCGAAGTCTCGTGGCCCTCTGTCAGAATCCAGAGTTTCAAGAAGATCGGAGGGGGTCAAAATTTCGGCCAAAAACGACAGTGTTACCCCTTATGTTTTTTTTTCAGGTCAAAACTTTGACATCCGATATCTCGGCTCTGGAAGGGTCTAGAGCCTCCATTTTTGCGCGCTGGTCGAAGTCTCATGGCCCTCTGTCAGAATCCAGAGTTTCAAGAAGATCGGAGGGGGTCAAAATTTCGGCCAAAAACAACAGTGTTACCCCTTATGTTTTTTTTTCGGGTCAAAACTTTGACGTCCGATATCTCGGCTCTGGAAGGGTCTAGAGCCTCCATTTTTGCGCGCTGGTCGAGGTCTCGTGGCCCTCTGTCAGAATCCAGAGTTTCAAGAAGATCGGAGGGGGTCAAAATTTCGGCCAAAAACGACAGTGTTACCCCTTATGTTTTTTTTTCAGGTCAAAACTTTGACATCCGATATCTCGGCTTTGGAAGGGTCTAGAGCCTACATTTTTGCGCGCTGGTCGAAGTCTCGTGGCCCTCTGTCAGAATCCAGAGTTTCAAGAAGATCGGAGGGGGTCAAATTTTCGGCCAAAAACGAAAGTGTTACCCCTTATGTTTTTTTTTCAGGTCAAAACTTTGACATCCGATATCTCGGCTCTGGAAGGGTCTAGAGCCTCCATTTTTGCGCGCTGGTCGAAGTCTCGTGGCCCTCTGTCAGAATCCAGAGTTTCAAGAAGATCGGAGGGGGTCAAAATTTCGGCCAAAAACGACAGTGTTACCCCTTATGTTTTTTTTTTCAGGTCAAAACTTTGACATCCGATATCTCGGCTCTGGAAGGGTCTAGAGCCTCCATTTTTGCGCGCTGGTCGAAGTCTCGTGGCCCTCTGTCAGAATCCAGAATTTCAAGAAGATCGGAGGGGGTCAAAATTTCGGCCAAAAACGACAGTGTTACCCCTTATGTTTTTTTTTCAGGTCAAAACTTTGACATCCGATATCTCGGCTCTGGAAGGGTCTAGAGCCTACATTTTTGCGCGCTGGTCGAAGTCTCGTGGCTCTCTGTCAGAATCCAGAGTTTCAAGAAGATCGGAGGGGGTCAAAATTTCGGCCAAAAACGACAGTGTTACCCCTTATGTTTTTTTTCAGGTCAAAACTTTGACATCCGATATCTCGGCTCTGGAAGGGTCTAGAGCCTCCATTTTTGTGCGCTGGTCGAAGTCTCGTGGCCCTCTGTCAGAATCCAGAGTTTCAAGAAGATCGGAGGGGGTCAAAATTTCGGCCAAAAACGACAGTGTTACCCCTTATGTTTTTTTTTCAGGTCAAAACTTTGACATCCGATATCTCGGCTCTGGAAGGGTCTAGAGCCTCCATTTTTGCGCGCTGGTCTAAGTCTCGTGGCCCTCTGTCAGAATCCAGAGTTTCAAGAAGATCGGAGGGGGTCAAATTTTCGGCCAAAAACGACAGTGTTACCCCTTATGTTTTTTTTTCAGGTCAAAACTTTGACATCCGATATCTCGGCTCTGGAAGGGTCTAGAGCCTCCATTTTTGCGCGCTGGTCGAAGTCTCGTGGCCCTCTGTCAGAATCCAGAGTTTCAAGAAGATCGGAGGGGGTCAAAATTTCGGCCAAAAACGACAGTGTTACCCCTTATGTTTTTTTTTTCAGGTCAAAACCTTGACATCCGATATCTCGGCTCTGGAAGGGTCTAGAGCCTCCATTTTTGCGCGCTGGTCGAAGTCTCGTGGCCCTCTGTCAGAATCCAGAGTTTCAAGAAGATCGGAGGGGGTCAAATTTTCGGCCAAAAACGACAGTGTTACCCCTTATGTTTTTTTTTCAGGTCAAAACTTTGACATCCGATATCTCGGCTCTGGAAGGGTCTAGAGCCTCCATTTTTGCGTGCTGGTCGAAGTCTCGTGGCCCTCTGTCAGAATCCAGAGTTTCAAGAAGATCGGAGGGGGTCAAAATTTCGGCCAAAAACGACAGTGTTACCCCTTATGTTTTTTTTTCAGGTCAAAACTTTGACATCCGATATCTCGGCTCTGGAAGGGTCTAGAGCCTCCATTTTTGCGCGCTGGTCGAAGTCTCATGGCCCTCTGTCAGAATCCAGAGTTTCAAGAAGATCGGAGGGGGTCAAAATTTCGGCCAAAAACAACAGTGTTACCCCTTATGTTTTTTTTTCGGGTCAAAACTTTGACGTCCGATATCTCGGCTCTGGAAGGGTCTAGAGCCTCCATTTTTGCGCGCTGGTCGAAGTCTCGTGGCCCTCTGTCAGAATCCAGAGTTTCAAGAAGATCGGAGGGGGTCAAATTTTCGGCCAAAAACGACAGTGTTACCCCTTATGTTTTTTTTTCAGGTCAAAACTTTGACATCCGATATCTCGGCTCTGGAAGGGTCTAGAGCCTCCATTTTTGCGTGCTGGTCGAAGTCTCGTGGCCCTCTGTCAGAATCCAGAGTTTCAAGAAGATCGGAGGGGGTCAAAATTTCGGCCAAAAACGACAGTGTTACCCCTTATGTTTTTTTTTCAGGTCAAAACTTTGACATCCGATATCTCGGCTCTGGAAGGGTCTAGAGCCTCCATTTTTGCGCGCTGGTCGAAGTCTCATGGCCCTCTGTCAGAATCCAGAGTTTCAAGAAGATCGGAGGGGGTCAAAATTTCGGCCAAAAACAACAGTGTTACCCCTTATGTTTTTTTTTCGGGTCAAAACTTTGACGTCCGATATCTCGGCTCTGGAAGGGTCTAGAGCCTCCATTTTTGCGCGCTGGTAGAGGTCTCGTGGCCCTCTGTCAGAATCCAGAGTTTCAAGAAGATCGGAGGGGGTCAAAATTTCGGCCAAAAACGACAGTGTTACCCCTTATGTTTTTTTTTCAGGTCAAAACTTTGACATCCGATATCTCGGCTCTGGAAGGGTCTAGAGCCTACATTTTTGCGCGCTGGTCGAAGTCTCGTGGCCCTCTGTCAGAATCCAGAGTTTCAAGAATATCGGAGGGGGTCAAATTTTCGGCCAAAAACGACAGTGTTACCCCTTATGTTTTTTTTTTCAGGTCAAAACTTTGACATCCGATATCTCGGCTCTGGAAGGGTCTAGAGCCTCCATTTTTGCGCGCTGGTCGAAGTCTCGTGGCCCTCTGTCAGAATCCAGAGTTTCAAGAAGATCGGAGGGGGTCAAAATTTCGGCCAAAAACGACAGTGTGTTACCCCTTATGTTTTTTTTTCGGGTCAAAACTTTGACATCCGATATCTCGGCTCTGGAAGGGTCTAGAGCCTCCATTTTTGCGCGCTGGTCGAAGTCTCGTGGCTCTCTGTCAGAATCCAGAGTTTCAAGAAGATCGGAGGGGGTCAAAATTTCGGCCAAAAACGACAGTGTTACCCCTTATGTTTTTTTTTTCAGGTCAAAACTTTGACATGAGATATCTCGGCTCTGGAAGGGTCTAGAGCCTCCATTTTTGCGCGCTGGTCGAAGTCTCGTGGCCCTCTGTCAGAATCCAGAGTTTCAAGAAGATCGGAGGGGGTCAAAATTTCGGCCAAAAACGACAGTGTTACCCCTTATGTTTTTTCGGGTCAAAACTTTGACATCCGATATCTCGGCTCTGGAAGGGTCTAGAGCCTCCATTTTTGCGTGCTGGTCGAAGTCTCGTGGCCCTCTGTCAGAATCCAGAGTTTCAAGAAGATCGGAGGGGGTCAAAATTTCGGCCAAAAACGACAGTGTTACCCCTTATGTTTTTTTTTCAGGTCAAAACTTTGACATCCGATATCTCGGCTCTGGAAGGGTCTAGAGCCTCCATTTTTGCGCGCTGGTCGAAGTCTCGTGGCCCTCTGTCAGAATCCAGAGTTTCAAGAAGATCGGAGGGGGTCAAAATTTTGGCCAAAAACGACAGTGTTACCCCTTATGTTTTTTTTTCAGGTCAAAACTTTGACATCCGATATCTCGGCTCTGGAAGGGTCTAGAGCCTCCATTTTTGCGCGCTGGTCGAAGTCTCGTGGCCCTCTGTCAGAATCCAGAGTTTCAAGAAGATCGGAGGGGGTCAAAATTTCGGCCAAAAACGACAGTGTTACCCCTTATGTTTTTTTTTCATGTCAAAACTTTGACATCCGATATCTCGGCTCTGGAATGGTCTAGAGCCTCCATTTTTGCGCGCTGGTCGAAGTCTCGTGGCCCTCTGTCAGAATCCAGAGATTCAAGAAGATCGGAGGGGGTCAAAATTTTGGCCAAAAACGACAGTGTTACCCCTTATGTTTTTTTTTTCAGGTCAAAACTTTGACATCCGATATCTCGGCTCTGGAAGGGTCTAGAGCCTCCATTTTTGCGCGCTGGTCGAAGTCTCGTGGCCCTCTGTCAGAATCCAGAGTTTCAAGAAGATCGGAGGGGGTCAAAATTTCGGCCAAAAACGACAGTGTTACCCCTTATGTTTTTTTTTCAGGTCAAAACTTTGACATCCGATATCTCGGCTCTGGAAGGGTCTAGAGCCTCCATTTTTGCGCGCTGGTCGAAGTCTCGTGGCCCTCTGTCAGAATCCAGAGTTTCAAGAAGATCGGAGGGGGTCAAATTTTCGGCCAAAAACGACAGTGTTACCCCTTATGTTTTTTTTTCAGGTCAAAACTTTGACATCCGATATCTCGGCTCTGGAAGGGTCTAGAGCCTCCATTTTTGCGCGCTGGTCGAAGTCTCGTGGCCCTCTGTCAGAATCCAGAGTTTCAAGAAGATCGGAGGGGGTCAAAATTTCGGCCAAAAACGACAGTGTTACCCCTTATGTTTTTTTTTCAGGTCAAAACTTTGACATTCGATATCTCGGCTCTGGAAGGGTCTAGAGCCTCCATTTTTGCGCGCTGGTCGAAGTCTCGTGGCCCTCTGTCAGAATCCAGAATTTCAAGAAGATCGGAGGGGGTCAAAATTTCGGCCAAAAACGACAATGTTACCCCTTATGTTTTTTTTTCGGGTCAAAACTTTGACATCCGATATCTCGGCTCTGGAAGGGTCTAGAGCCTCCATTTTTGCGCGCTGGTCGAAGTCTCGTGGCTCTCTGTCAGAATCCAGAGTTTCAAGAAGATCGGAGGGGGTCAAAATATCGGCCAAAAACAACAGTGTTACCCCTTATGTTTATTTTTCAGGTCAAAACTTTGACATGAGATATCTCGGCTCTGGAAGGGTCTAGAGCCTCCATTTTTGCGAGATGGTCGAAGTCTCATGGCCCTCTGTCAGAATCCAGAGTTTCAAGAAGATCGGAGGGGGTCAAAATTTTGGCCAAAAACGACAGTGTTACCCCTTATGTTTTTTTTTTCAAGTCAAAACTTTGACATCCGATATCTCGGGTCTGGAAGGGTCTAGAGCCTCCATTTTTGCGCGCTGGTCGAAGTCTCGTGGCCCTCTGTCAGAATCCAGAGTTTCAAGAAGATCGGAGGGGTTTAAAATTTTGGCCAAAAACGACAGTGTTACCCCTTATGTTTTTTTTTCAGGTCAAAACTTTGACATCCGATATCTCGGCTCTGGAAGGGTCTAGAGCCTCCATTTTTGCGCGCTGGTCGAAGTCTCGTGGCCCTCTGTCAGAATCCAGAGTTTCAAGAAGATCGGAGGGGGTCAAAATTTCGGCCAAAAATGACAGTGTTACCCCTTATGTTTTTTTTTTCAGGTCAAAACTTTGACATCCGATATCTCGGCTCTGGAAGGGTCTAGAGCCTCCATTTTTGCGCGCTGGTCGAAGTCTCGTGGCCCTCTGTCAGAATCCAGAGTTTCAAGAAGATTGGAGGGGGTCAAATTTTCGGCCAAAAACGACAGTGTTACCCCTTATGTTTTTTTTTCAGGTCAAAACTTTGACATCCGATATCTCGGCTCTGGAAGGGTCTAGAGCCTCCATTTTTGCGCGCTGGTCGAAGTCTCGTGGCCCTCTGTCAGAATCCAGAGTTTCAAGAAGATCGGAGGGGGTCAAAATTTCTGCCAAAAACGACAGTGTTACCCCTTATGTTTTTTTTTTCAGGTCAAAACTTTGACATTCGATATCTCGGCTCTGGAAGGGTCTAGAGCCTCCATTTTTGCGCGCTGGTCGAAGTCTCGTGGCCCTCTGTCAGAATCCAGAATTTCAAGAAGATCGGAGGGGGTCAAAATTTCGGCCAAAAATGACAGTGTTACCCCTTATGTTTTTTTTTTCAGGTCAAAACTTTGACATCCGATATCTCGGCTATGGAAGGGTCTAGAGCCTCCATTTTTGCGCGCTGGTCGAAGTCTCGTGGCTCTCTGTCAGAATCCAGAGTTTCAAGAAGATCGGAGGGGGTCAAAATTTCGGCCAAAAACGACAGTGTTACCCCTTATGTTTTTTTTCAGGTCAAAACTTTGACATCCGATATCTCGGCTCTGGAAGGGTCTAGAGCCTCCATTTTTGCGCGCTGGTCGAAGTCTCATGGCCCTCTGTCAGAATCCAGAGTTTCAAGAAGATCGGAGGGGGTCAAAATTTTGGCCAAAAACAACAGTGTTACCCCTTATGTTTTTTTTTCGGGTCAAAACTTTGACGTCCGATATCTCGGCTCTGGAAGGGTCTAGAGCCTCCATTTTTGCGCGCTGGTCGAGGTCTCGTGGCCCTCTGTCAGAATCCAGAGTTTCAAGAAGATCGGAGGGGGTCAAAATTTCGGCCAAAAACGACAGTGTTACCCCTTATGTTTTTTTTTCAGGTCAAAACTTTGACATCCGATATCTCGGCTCTGGAAGGGTCTAGAGCCTACATTTTTGCGCGCTGGTCGAAGTCTCGTGGCCCTCTGTCAGAATCCAGAGTTTCAAGAAGATCGGAGGGGGTCAAATTTTCGGCCAAAAACGACAGTGTTACCCCTTATGTTTTTTTTTCAGGTCAAAACTTTGACATCCGATATCTCGGCTCTGGAAGGGTCTAGAGCCTCCATTTTTGCGCGCTGGTCGAAGTCTCGTGGCCCTCTGTCAGAATCCAGAGTTTCAAGAAGATCGGAGGGGGTCAAAATTTCGGCCAAAAACGACAGTGTTACCCCTTATGTTTTTTTTTTCGGGTCAAAACTTTGACATCCGATATCTCGGCTCTGGAAGGGTCTAGAGCCTCCATTTTTGCGCGCTGGTCGAAGTCTCGTGGCCCTCTGTCAGAATCCAGAATTTCAAGAAGATCGGAGGGGGTCAAAATTTCGGCCAAAAACGACAGTGTTACCCCTTATGTTTTTTTTTCGGGTCAAAACTTTGACATCCGATATCTCGGCTCTGGAAGGGTCTAGAGCCTCCATTTTTGCGCGCTGGTCGAAGTCTCGTGGCCCTCTGTCAGAATCCAGAGTTTCAAGAAGATCGGAGGGGGTCAAAATTTCGGCCAAAAACGACAGTGTTACCCCTTATGTTTTTTTTTCGGGTCAAAACTTTGACATCCGATATCTCGGCTCTGGAAGGGTCTAGAGCCTCCATTTTTGCGAGATGGTCGAAGTCTCGTGGCCCTCTGTCAGAATCCAGAGTTTCAAGAAGATCGGAGGGGGTCAAAATTTTGGCCAAAAACGACAGTGTTACCCCTTATGTTTTTTTTTCAGGTCAAAACTTTGACATCCGATATCTCGGCTCTGGAAGGGTCTAGAGCCTCCATTTTTGCGCGCTGGTCGAAGTCTCGTGGCCCTCTGTCAGAATCCAGAGTTTCAAGAAGATCGGAGGGGGTCAAAATTTTGGCCAAAAACGACAGTGTTACCCCTTATGTTTTTTTTTCAGGTCAAAACTTTGACATCCGATATCTCGGCTCTGGAAGGGTCTAGAGCCTCCATTTTTGCGCGCTGGTCGAAGTCTCGTGGCCCTCTGTCAGAATCCAGAGTTTCAAGAAGATCGGAGGGGGTCAAAATTTCGGCCAAAAACGACAGTGTTACCCCTTATGTTTTTTTTTCAGGTCAAAACTTTGACATCCGATATCTCGGCTCTGGAAGGGTCTAGAGCCTCCATTTTTGCGCGCTGGTCGAAGTCTCGTGGCCCTCTGTCAGAATCCAGAATTTCAAGAAGATCGGAGGGGGTCAAAATTTCGGCCAAAAATGACAGTGTTACCCCTTATGTTTTTTTTTCGGGTCAAAACTTTGACTTCCGATATCTCGGCTCTGGAAGGGTCTAGAGCCTCCATTTTTGCGCGCTGGTCGAAGTCTCGTGGCTCTCTGTCAGAATCCAGAGTTTCAAGAAGATCGGAGGGGGTCAAAATTTCGGCCAAAAACGACAGTGTTACCCCTTATGTTTTTTTTTCAGGTCAAAACTTTGACATCCGATATCTCGGCTCTGGAAGGGTCTAGAGCCTCCATTTTTGCGCGCTGGTCGAAGTCTCGTGGCCCTCTGTCAGAATCCAGAGTTTCAAGAAGATCGGAGGGGGTCAAATTTTCGGCCAAAAACGACAGTGTTACCCCTTATGTTTTTTTTTTCAGGTCAAAACTTTGACATCCGATATCTCGGCTCTGGAAGGGTCTAGAGCCTCCATTTTTGCGCGCTGGTCGAAGTCTCGTGGCCCTCTGTCAGAATCCAGAGTTTCAAGAAGATCGGAGGGGGTCAAAATTTCGGCCAAAAACGACAGTGTTACCCCTTATGTTTTTTTTCAGGTCAAAACTTTGACATCCGATATCTCGGCTCTGGAAGGGTCTAGAGCCTCCATTTTTGCGCGCTGGTCTAAGTCTCGTGGCCCTCTGTCAGAATCCAGAGTTTCAAGAAGATCGGAGGGGGTCAAATTTTCGGCCAAAAACGACAGTGTTACCCCTTATGTTTTTTTTTCAGGTCAAAACTTTGACATCCGATATCTCGGCTCTGGAAGGGTCTAGAGCCTCCATTTTTGCGCGCTGGTCGAAGTCTCGTGGCCCTCTGTCAGAATCCAGAGTTTCAAGAAGATCGGAGGGGGTCAAAATTTCGGCCAAAAACGACAGTGTTACCCCTTATGTTTTTTTTTCAGGTCAAAACTTTGACATCCGATATCTCGGCTCTGGAAGGGTCTAGAGCCTCCATTTTTGCGCGCTGGTCGAAGTCTCGTGGCCCTCTGTCAGAATCCAGAGTGTCAAGAAGATCGGAGGGGGTCAAAATTTCGGCCAAAAACGACAGTGTTACCCCTTATGTTTTTTTTTCAGGTCAAAACTTTGACATCCGATATCTCGGCTCTGGAAGGGTCTAGAGCCTCCATTTTTGCGCGCTGGTCGAAGTCTCGTGGCCCTCTGTCAGAATCCAGAATTTCAAGAAGATCGGAGGGGGTCAAAATTTCGGACAAAAACGACAGTGTTACCCCTTATGTTTTTTTTTCGGGTCAAAACTTTGACATCCGATATCTCGGCTCTGGAAGGGTCTAGAGCCTCCATTTTTGCGCGCTGGTCGAAGTCTCGTGGCTCTCTGTCAGAATCCAGAGTTTCAAGAAGATCGGAGGGGGTCAAAATTTCGGCCAAAAACGACAGTGTTACCCCTTATGTTTTTTTTTTCAGATCAAAACTTTGACATCCGATATTTCGGCTCTGGAAGGGTCTAGATCCTCCATTTTTGCGCGCTGGTCGAAGTCTCGTGGCCCTCTGTCAGAATCCAGAGTTTCAAGAAGATCGGAGGGGGTCAAAATTTTGGCCAAAAACTACAGTGTTACCCCTTATGTTTTTTTTTCAGGTCAAAACTTTGACATCCGATATCTCGGCTCTGGAAGGGTCTAGAGCCTCCATTTTTGCGCGCTGGTCGAAGTCTCGTGGCCCTCTGTCAGAATCCAGAATTTCAAGAAGATCGGAGGGGGTCAAAATTTCGGCCAAAAATGACAGTGTTACCCCTTATGTTTTTTTTCGGGTCAAAACTTTGACATCCGATATCTCGGCTCTGGAAGGGTCTAGAGCCTCCATTTTTGCGCGCTGGTCGAAGTCTCGTGGCTCTCTGTCAGAATCCAGAGTTTCAAGAAGATCGGAGGGGGTCAAAATTTCGGCCAAAAACGACAGTGTTACCCCTTATGTTTTTTTTCAGGTCAAAACTTTGACATCCGATATCTCGGCTCTGGAAGGGTCTAGAGCCTCCATTTTTGCGCGCTGGTCGAAGTCTCGTGGCCCTCTGTCAGAATCCAGAGTTTCAAGAAGATCGGAGGGGGTCAAAATTTCGGCCAAAAACGACAGTGTTACCCCTTATGTTTTTTTTTCAGGTCAAAACTTTGACATCCGATATCTCGGCTCTGGAAGGGTCTAGAGCCTCCATTTTTGCACGTTGGTCGAAGTCTCGTGGCCCTCTGTCAGAATCCAGAATTTCAAGAAGATCGGAGGGGGTCAAAATTTCGGCCAAAAATGACAGTGTTACCCCTTATGTTTTTTTTTTCGGGTCAAAACTTTGACATCCGATATCTCGGCTCTGGAAGGGTCTAGAGCCTCCATTTTTGCGCGCTGGTCGAAGTCTCGTGGCTCTCTGTCAGAATCCAGAGTTTCAAGAAGATCGGAGGGGGTCAAAATTTCGGCCAAAAACGACAGTGTTACCCCTTATGTTTTTTTTTCAGGTCAAAACTTTGACATCCGATATCTCGGCTCTGGAAGGGTCTAGAGCCTCCATTTTTGCGCGCTGGTCGAAGTCTCGTGGCCCTCTGTCAGAATCCAGAGTTTCAAGAAGATCGGAGGGGGTCAAAATTTCGGCCAAAAACGACAGTGTTACCCCTTATGTTTTTTTTTCAGGTCAAAACTTTGACATCCGATATCTCGGCTCTGGAAGGGTCTAGAGCCTCCATTTTTGCGCGCTGGTCTAAGTCTCGTGGCCCTCTGTCAGAATCCAGAGTTTCAAGAAGATCGGAGGGGGTCAAATTTTCGGCCAAAAACGACAGTGTTACCCCTTATGTTTTTTTTTCAGGTCAAAACTTTGACATCCGATATCTCGGCTCTGGAAGGGTCTAGAGCCTCCATTTTTGCGCGCTGGTCGAAGTCTCGTGGCCCTCTGTCAGAATCCAGAGTTTCAAGAAGATCGGAGGGGGTCAAAATTTCGGCCAAAAACGACAGTGTTACCCCTTATGTTTTTTTTTCAGGTCAAAACCTTGACATCCGATATCTCGGCTCTGGAAGGGTCTAGAGCCTCCATTTTTGCGCGCTGGTCGAAGTCTCGTGGCCCTCTGTCAGAATCCAGAGTTTCAAGAAGATCGGAGGGGGTCAAATTTTCGGCCAAAAACGACAGTGTTACCCCTTATGTTTTTTTTTCAGGTCAAAACTTTGACATCCGATATCTCGGCTCTGGAAGGGTCTAGAGCCTCCATTTTTGCGTGCTGGTCGAAGTCTCGTGGCCCTCTGTCAGAATCCAGAGTTTCAAGAAGATCGGAGGGGGTCAAAATTTCGGCCAAAAACGACAGTGTTACCCCTTATGTTTTTTTTTCAGGTCAAAACTTTGACATCCGATATCTCGGCTCTGGAAGGGTCTAGAGCCTCCATTTTTGCGCGCTGGTCGAAGTCTCATGGCCCTCTGTCAGAATCCAGAGTTTCAAGAAGATCGGAGGGGGTCAAAATTTCGGCCAAAAACAACAGTGTTACCCCTTATGTTTTTTTTTTTCGGGTCAAAACTTTGACGTCCGATATCTCGGCTCTGGAAGGGTCTAGAGCCTCCATTTTTGCGCGCTGGTCGAGGTCTCGTGGCCCCCTGTCAGAATCCAGAGTTTCAAGAAGATCGGAGTGGGTCAAAATTTCGGCCAAAAACGACAGTGTTACCCCTTATGTTTTTTTTTCAGGTCAAAACTTTGACATCCGATATCTCGGCTCTGGAAGGGTCTAGAGCCTACATTTTTGCGCGCTGGTCGAAGTCTCGTGGCCCTCTGTCAGAATCCAGAGTTTCAAGAAGATCGGAGGGGGTCAAATTTTCGGCCAAAACCGACAGTGTTACCCCTTATGTTTTTTTTTCAGGTCAAAACTTTGACATCCGATATCTCGGCTCTGGAAGGGTCTAGAGCCTCCATTTTTGCGCGCTGGTCGAAGTTTCGTGGCCCTCTGTCAGAATCCAGAGTTTCAAGAAGATCGGAGGGGGTCAAAATTTCGGCCAAAAACGACAGTGTTACCCCTTATGTTTTTTTTTCAGGTCAAAACTTTGACATCCGATATCTCGGCTCTGGAAGGGTCTAGAGCCTCCATTTTTGCGCGCTGGTCGAAGTCTCGTGGCCCTCTGTCAGAATCCAGAATTTCAAGAAGATCGGAGGGGGTCAAAATTTCGGCCAAAAACGACAGTGTTACCCCTTATGTTTTTTTTTCAGGTCAAAACTTTGACATCCGATATCTCGGCTCTGGAAGGGTCTAGAGCCTACATTTTTGCGCGCTGGTCGAAGTCTCGTGGCCCTCTGTCAGAATCCAGAGTTTCAAGAAGATCGGAGGGGGTCAAATTTTCGGCCAAAAACGACAGTGTTACCCCTTATGTTTTTTTTTCAGGTCAAAACTTTGACATCCGATATCTCGGCTCTGGAAGGGTCTAGAGCCTCCATTTTTGCGCGCTGGTCGAAGTCTCGTGGCCCTCTGTCAGAATCCAGAGTTTCAAGAAGATCGGAGGGGGTCAAAATTTCGGCCAAAAACGACAGTGTTACCCCTTATGTTTTTTTTTCAGGTCAAAACTTTGACATCCGATATCTCGGCTCTGGAAGGGTCTAGAGCCTCCATTTTTGCGCGCTGGTCGAAGTCTCGTGGCCCTCTGTCAGAATCCAGAATTTCAAGAAGATCGGAGGGGGTCAAAATTTCGGCCAAAAACGACAGTGTTACCCCTTATGTTTTTTTTTCGGGTCAAAACTTTGACATCCGATATCTCGGCTCTGGAAGGGTCTAGAGCCTCCATTTTTGCGCGCTGGTCGAAGTCTCGTGGCCCTCTGTCAGAATCCAGAGTTTCAAGAAGATCGGAGGGGGTCAAAATTTCGGCCAAAAACGACAGTGTTACCCCTTATGTTTTTTTTTCGGGTCAAAACTTTGACATCCGATATCTCGGCTCTGGAAGGGTCTAGAGCCTCCATTTTTGCGAGATGGTCGAAGTCTCGTGGCCCTCTGTCAGAATCCAGAGTTTCAAGAAGATCGGAGGGGGTCAAAATTTTGGCCAAAAACGACAGTGTTACCCCTTATGTTTTTTTTTCAGGTCAAAACTTTGACATCCGATATCTCGGCTCTGGAAGGGTCTAGAGCCTCCATTTTTGCGCGCTGGTCGAAGTCTCGTGGCCCTCTGTCAGAATCCAGAGTTTCAAGAAGATCGGAGGGGGTCAAAATTTTGGCCAAAAACGACAGTGTTACCCCTTATGTTTTTTTTTCAGGTCAAAACTTTGACATCCGATATCTCGGCTCTGGAAGGGTCTAGAGCCTCCATTTTTGCGCGCTGGTCGAAGTCTCGTGGCCCTCTGTCAGAATCCAGAATTTCAAGAAGATCGGAGGGGGTCAAAATTTCGGCCAAAAATGACAGTGTTACCCCTTATGTTTTTTTTTCGGGTCAAAACTTTGACATCCGATATCTCGGCTCTGGAAGGGTCTAGAGCCTCCATTTTTGCGCGCTGGTCGAAGTCTCGTGGCTCTCTGTCAGAATCCAGAGTTTCAAGAAGATCGGAGGGGGTCAAAATTTCGGCCAAAAACGACAGTGTTACCCCTTATGTTTTTTTTTCAGGTCAAAACTTTGACATCCGATATCTCGGCTCTGGAAGGGTCTAGAGCCTCCATTTTTGTGCGCTGGTCGAAGTCTCGTGGCCCTCTGTCAGAATCCAGAGTTTCAAGAAGATCGGAGGGGGTCAAATTTTCGGCCAAAAACGACAGTGTTACCCCTTATGTTTTTTTTTCAGGTCAAAACTTTGACATCCGATATCTCGGCTCTGGAAGGGTCTAGAGCCTCCATTTTTGCGCGCTGGTCGAAGTCTCGTGGCCCTCTGTCAGAATCCAGAGTTTCAAGAAGATCGGAGGGGGTCAAAATTTCGGCCAAAAACGACAGTGTTACCCCTTATGTTTTTTTTCTGGTCAAAACTTTGACATCCGATATCTCGGCTCTGGAAGGGTCTAGAGCCTCCATTTTTGCGCGCTGGTCTAAGTCTCGTGGCCCTCTGTCAGAATCCAGAGTTTCAAGAAGATCGGAGGGGGTCAAATTTTCGGCCAAAAACGACAGTGTTAACCCTTATGTTTTTTTTTCAGGTCAAAACTTTGACATCCGATATCTCGGCTCTGGAAGGGTCTAGAGCCTCCATTTTTGCGCGCTGGTCGAAGTCTCGTGGCCCTCTGTCAGAATCCAGAGTTTCAAGAAGATCGGAGGGGGTCAAAATTTCGGCCAAAAACGACAGTGTTACCCCTTATGTTTTTTTTTCAGGTCAAAACTTTGACATCCGATATCTCGGCTCTGGAAGGGTCTAGAGCCTCCATTTTTGCGCGCTGGTCGAAGTCTCGTGGCCCTCTGTCAGAATCCAGAGTTTCAAGAAGATCGGAGGGGGTCAAAATTTCGGCCAAAAACGACAGTGTTACCCCTTATGTTTTTTTTTCAGGTCAAAACTTTGACATCCGATATCTCGGCTCTGGAAGGGTCTAGAGCCTCCATTTTTGCGCGCTGGTCGAAGTCTCGTGGCCCTCTGTCAGAATCCAGAATTTCAAGAAGATCGGAGGGGGTCAAAATTTCGGCCAAAAACGACAGTGTTACCCCTTATGTTTTTTTTTCGGGTCAAAACTTTGACATCCGATATCTCGGCTCTGGAAGGGTCTAGAGCCTCCATTTTTGCGCGCTGGTCGAAGTCTCGTGGCCCTCTGTCAGAATCCAGAATTTCAAGAAGATCGGAGGGGGTCAAAATTTCGGCCAAAAACGACAGTGTTACCCCTTATGTTTTTTTTCAGGTCAAAACTTTGACATCCAATATCTCGGCTCTGGAAGGGTCTAGAGCCTCCATTTTTGCGCGCTGGTCGAAGTCTCGTGGCCCTCTGTCAGAATCCAGAGTTTCAAGAAGATCGGAGGGGGTCAAAATTTCGGCCAAAAACGACAGTGTTACCCCTTATGTTTTTTTTTCAGGTCAAAACTTTGACATCCGATATCTCGGCTCTGGAAGGGTCTAGAGCCTCCATTTTTGCGCGTTGGTCGAAGTCTCGTGGCCCTCTGTCAGAATCCAGAATTTCAAGAAGATCGGAGGGGGTCAAAATTTCGGCCAAAAATTACAGTGTTACCCCTTATGTTTTTTTTTTCGGGTCAAAACTTTGACATCCGATATCTCGGCTCTGGAAGGGTCTAGAGCCTCCATTTTTGCGCGCTGGTCGAAGTCTCGTGGCTCTCTGTCAGAATCCAGAGTTTCAAGAAGATCGGAGGGGGTCAAAATTTCGGCCAAAAACGACAGTGTTACCCCTTATGTTTTTTTTCAGGTCAAAACTTTGACATCCGATATCTCGGCTCTGGAAGGGTCTAGAGCCTCCATTTTTGCGCGCTGGTCGAAGTCTCGTGGCCCTCTGTCAGAATCCAGAGTTTCAAGAAGATCGGAGGGGGTCAAAATTTCGGCCAAAAACGACAGTGTTACCCCTTATGTTTTTTTTTCAGGTCAAAACTTTGACATCCGATATCTCGGCTCTGGAAGGGTCTAGAGCCTCCATTTTTGCGCGCTGGTCTAAGTCTCGTGGCCCTCTGTCAGAATCCAGAGTTTCAAGAAGATCGGAGGGGGTCAAATTTTCGGCCAAAAACGACAGTGTTACCCCTTATGTTTTTTTTTCAGGTCAAAACTTTGACATCCGATATCTCGGCTCTGGAAGGGTCTAGAGCCTCCAATTTGCGCGCTGGTCGAAGTCTCGTGGCCCTCTGTCAGAATCCAGAGTTTCAAGAAGATCGGAGGGGGTCAAAATTTTGGCCAAAAACGACAGTGTTACCCCTTATGTTTTTTTTTTTCAGGTCAAAACTTTGACATCCGATATCTCGGCTCTGGAAGGGTCTAGAGCCTCCATTTTTGCGCGTTGGTCGAAGTCTCGTGGCCCTCTGTCAGAATCCAGAATTTCAAGAAGATCGGAGGGGGTCAAAATTTCGGCCAAAAATGACAGTGTTACCCCTTATGTTTTTTTTTTCGGGTCAAAACTTTGACATCCGATATCTCGGCTCTGGAAGGGTCTAGAGCCTCCATTTTTGCGCGCTGGTCGAAGTCTCGTGGCTCTCTGTCAGAATCCAGAGTTTCAAGAAGATCGGAGGGGTTCAAAATTTCGGCCAAAAACGACAGTGTTACCCCTTATGTTTTTTTTTCAGGTCAAAACTTTGACATCCGATATCTCGGCTCTGGAAGGGTCTAGAGCCTCCATTTTTGCGCGCTGGTCGAAGTCTCGTGGCCCTCTGTCAGAATCCAGAGTTTCAAGAAGATCGGAGGGGGTCAAAATTTCGGCCAAAAACGACAGTGTTACCCCTTATGTTTTTTTTTCAGGTCAAAACTTTGACATCCGATATCTCGGCTCTGGAAGGGTCTAGAGCCTCCATTTTTGCGCGCTGGTCTAAGTCTCGTGGCCCTCTGTCAGAATCCAGAGTTTCAAGAAGATCGGAGGGGGTCAAATTTTCGGCCAAAAACGACAGTGTTACCCCTTATGTTTTTTTTTTCAGGTCAAAACTTTGACATCCGATATCTCGGCTCTGGAAGGGTCTAGAGCCTCCATTTTTGCGCGCTGGTCGAAGTCTCGTGGCCCTCTGTCAGAATCCAGAGTTTCAAGAAGATCGGAGGGGGTCAAAATTTCGGCCAAAAACGACAGTGTTACCCCTTATGTTTTTTTTTCAGGTCAAAACCTTGACATCCGATATCTCGGCTCTGGAAGGGTCTAGAGCCTCCATTTTTGCGCGCTGGTCGAAGTCTCGTGGCCCTCTGTCAGAATCCAGAGTTTCAAGAAGATCGGAGGGGGTCAAATTTTCGGCCAAAAACGACAGTGTTACCCCTTATGTTTTTTTTTCAGGTCAAAACTTTGACATCCGATATCTCGGCTCTGGAAGGGTCTAGAGCCTCCATTTTTGCGTGCTGGTCGAAGTCTCGTGGCCCTCTGTCAGAATCCAGAGTTTCAAGAAGATCGGAGGGGGTCAAAATTTCGGCCAAAAACGACAGTGTTACCCCTTATGTTTTTTTTTCAGGTCAAAACTATGACATCCGATATCTCGGCTCTGGAAGGGTCTAGAGCCTCCATTTTTGCGCGCTGGTCGAAGTCTCATGGCCCTCTGTCAGAATCCAGAGTTTCAAGAAGATCGGAGGGGGTCAAAATTTCGGCCAAAAACAACAGTGTTACCCCTTATGTTTTTTTTTTTCGGGTCAAAACTTTGACGTCCGATATCTCGGCTCTGGAAGGGTCTAGAGCCTCCATTTTTGCGCGCTGGTCGAGGTCTCGTGGCCCTCTGTCAGAATCCAGAGTTTCAAGAAGATCGGAGGGGGTCAAAATTTCGGCCAAAAACGACAGTGTTACCCCTTATGTTTTTTTTTCAGGTCAAAACTTTGACATCCGATATCTCGGCTCTGGAAGGGTCTAGAGCCTACATTTTTGCGCGCTGGTCGAAGTCTCGTGGCCCTCTGTCAGAATCCAGAGTTTCAAGAAGATCGGAGGGGGTCAAATTTTCGGCCAAAACCGACAGTGTTACCCCTTATGTTTTTTTTTCAGGTCAAAACTTTGACATCCGATATCTCGGCTCTGGAAGGGTCTAGAGCCTCCATTTTTGCGCGCTGGTCGAAGTTTCGTGGCCCTCTGTCAGAATCCAGAGTTTCAAGAAGATCGGAGGGGGTCAAAATTTCGGCCAAAAACGATAGTGTTACCCCTTATGTTTTTTTTTCAGGTCAAAACTTTGACATCCGATATCTCGGCTCTGGAAGGGTCTAGAGCCTACATTTTTGCGCGCTGGTCGAAGTCTCGTGGCCCTCTGTCAGAATCCAGAGTTTCAAGAAGATCGGAGGGGGTCAAATTTTCGGCCAAAAACGACAGTGTTACCCCTTATGTTTTTTTTCAGGTCAAAACTTTGACATCCGATATCTCGGCTCTGGAAGGGTCTAGAGCCTCCATTTTTGCGCGCTGGTCGAAGTCTCGTGGCCCTCTGTCAGAATCCAGAGTTTCAAGAAGATCGGAGGGGGTCAAAATTTCGGCCAAAAACGACAGTGTTACCCCTTATGTTTTTTTTTCAGGTCAAAACTTTGACATCCGATATCTCGGCTCTGGAAGGGTCTAGAGCCTCCATTTTTGCGCGCTGGTCGAAGTCTCGTGGCCCTCTGTCAGAATCCAGAATTTCAAGAAGATCGGAGGGGGTCAAAATTTCGGCCAAAAACGACAGTGTTACCCCTTATGTTTTTTTTTCGGGTCAAAACTTTGACATCCGATATCTCGGCTCTGGAAGGGTCTAGAGCCTCCATTTTTGCGCGCTGGTCGAAGTCTCGTGGCCCTCTGTCAGAATCCAGAGTTTCAAGAAGATCGGAGGGGGTCAAAATTTCGGCCAAAAACGACAGTGTTACCCCTTATGTTTTTTTTTCGGGTCAAAACTTTGACATCCGATATCTCGGCTCTGGAAGGGTCTAGAGCCTCCATTTTTGCGAGATGGTCGAAGTCTCGTGGCCCTCTGTCAGAATCCAGAGTTTCAAGAAGATCGGAGGGGGTCAAAATTTTGGCCAAAAACGACAGTGTTACCCCTTATGTTTTTTTTTCAGGTCAAAACTTTGACATCCGATATCTCGGCTCTGGAAGGGTCTAGAGCCTCCATTTTTGCGCGCTGGTCGAAGTCTCATGGCCCTCTGTCAGAATCCAGAGTTTCAAGAAGATCGGAGGGGGTCAAAATTTCGGCCAAAAACAACAGTGTTACCCCTTATGTTTTTTTTTTCGGGTCAAAACTTTGACGTCCGATATCTCGGCTCTGGAAGGGTCTAGAGCCTCCATTTTTGCGCGCTGGTCGAGGTCTCGTGGCCCTCTGTCAGAATCCAGAGTTTCAAGAAGATCGGAGGGGGTCAAAATTTCGGCCAAAAACGACAGTGTTACCCCTTATGTTTTTTTTTCAGGTCAAAACTTTGACATCCGATATCTCGGCTCTGGAAGGGTCTAGAGCCTCCATTTTTGCGCGCTGGTCGAAGTCTCGTGGCCCTCTGTCAGAATCCAGAGTTTCAAGAAGATCAGAGGGGGTCAAAATTTCGGCCAAAAACGACAGTGTTACCCCTTATGTTTTTTTTTCGGGTCAAAACTTTGACATCCGATATCTCGGCTCTGGAAGGGTCTAGAGCCTCCATTTTTGCGATATGGTCGAAGTCTCGTGGCCCTCTGTCAGAATCCAGAGTTTCAAGAAGATCGGAGGGGGTCAAAATTTTGGCCAAAAACGACAGTGTTACCCCTTATGTTTTTTTTTCAGGTCAAAACTTTGACATCCGATATCTCGGCTCTGGAAGGGTCTAGAGCCTCCATTTTTGCGCGCTGGTCGAAGTCTCGTGGCCCTCTGTCAGAATCCAGAGTTTCAAGAAGATCGGAGGGGGTCAAAATTTTGGCCAAAAACGACAGTGTTACCCCTTATGTTTTTTTTTCAGGTCAAAACTTTGACATCCGATATCTCGGCTCTGGAAGGGTCTAGAGCCTCCATTTTTGCGCGCTGGTCGAAGTCTCGTGGCCCTCTGTCAGAATCCAGAGTTTCAAGAAGATCGGAGGGGGTCAAAATTTCGGCCAAAAACGACAGTGTTACCCCTTATGTTTTTTTTTCAGGTCAAAACTTTGACATCCGATATCTCGGCTCTGGAAGGGTCTAGAGCCTCCATTTTTGCGCGCTGGTCGAAGTCTCGTGGCCCTCTGTCAGAATCCAGAATTTCAAGAAGATCGGAGGGGGTCAAAATTTCGGCCAAAAATGACAGTGTTACCCCTTATGTTTTTTTTTCGGGTCAAAACTTTGACATCCGATATCTCGGCTCTGGAAGGGTCTAGAGCCTCCATTTTTGCGCGCTGGTCGAAGTCTCGTGGCTCTCTGTCAGAATCCAGAGTTTCAAGAAGATCGGAGGGGGTCAAAATTTCGGCCAAAAACGACAGTGTTACCCCTTATGTTTTTTTTTCAGGTCAAAACTTTGACATCCGATATCTCGGCTCTGGAAGGGTCTAGAGCCTCCATTTTTGCGCGCTGGTCGAAGTCTCGTGGCCCTCTGTCAGAATCCAGAGTTTCAAGAAGATCGGAGGGGGTCAAATTTTCGGCCAAAAACGACAGTGTTACCCCTTATGTTTTTTTTTCAGGTCAAAACTTTGACATCCGATATCTCGGCTCTGGAAGGGTCTAGAGCCTCCATTTTTGCGCGCTGGTCGAAGTCTCGTGGCCCTCTGTCAGAATCCAGAGTTTCAAGTAGATCGGAGGGGGTCAAAATTTCGGCCAAAAACGACAGTGTTACCCCTTATGTTTTTTTTCAGGTCAAAACTTTGACATCCGATATCTCGGCTCTGGAAGGGTCTAGAGCCTCCATTTTTGCGCGCTGGTCTAAGTCTCGTGGCCCTCTGTCAGAATCCAGAGTTTCAAGAAGATCGGAGGGGGTCAAAATTTCGGCCAAAAACGACAGTGTTACCCCTTATGTTTTTTTTTCAGGTCAAAACTTTGACATCCGATATCTCGGCTCTGGAAGGGTCTAGAGCCTACATTTTTGCGCGCTGGTCGAAGTCTCGTGGCCCTCTGTCAGAATCCAGAGTTTCAAGAAGATCGGAGGGGGTCAAATTTTCGGCCAAAAACGACAGTGTTACCCCTTATGTTTTTTTTTTCAGGTCAAAACTTTGACATCCGATATCTCGGCTCTGGAAGGGTCTAGAGCCTCCATTTTTGCGCGCTGGTCGAAGTCTCGTGGCCCTCTGTCAGAATCCAGAGTTTCAAGAAGATCGGAGGGGGTCAAAATTTCGGCCAAAAACGACAGTGTTACCCCTTATGTTTTTTTTTCAGGTCAAAACTTTGACATCCGATATCTCGGCTCTGGAAGGGTCTAGAGCCTCCATTTTTGCGCGCTGGTCGAAGTCTCGTGGCCCTCTGTCAGAATCCAGAATTTCAAGAAGATCGGAGGGGGTCAAAATTTCGGCCAAAAACGACAGTGTTACCCCTTATGTTTTTTTTTCAGGTCAAAACTTTGACATCCGATATCTTGGCTCTGGAAGGGTCTAGAGCCTACATTTTTGCGCGCTGGTCGAAGTCTCGTGGCCCTCTGTCAGAATCCAGAGTTTCAAGAAGATCGGAGGGGGTCAAATTTTCGGCCAAAAACGACAGTGTTACCCCTTATGTTTTTTTTTCAGGTCAAAACTTTGACATCCGATATCTCGGCTCTGGAAGGGTCTAGAGCCTCCATTTTTGCGCGCTGGTCGAAGTCTCGTGGCCCTCTGTCAGAATCCAGAGTTTCAAGAAGATCGGAGGGGGTCAAAATTTCGGCCAAAAACGACAGTGTTACCCCTTATGTTTTTTTTTTCAGGTCAAAACTTTGACATCCGATATCTCGGCTCTGGAAGGGTCTAGAGCCTCCATTTTTGCGCGCTGGTCGAAGTCTCGTGGCCCTCTGTCAGAATCCAGAATTTCAAGAAGATCGGAGGGGGTCAAAATTTCGGCCAAAAACGACAGTGTTACCCCTTATGTTTTTTTTTCGGGTCAAAACTTTGACATCCGATATCTCGGCTCTGGAAGGGTCTAGAGCCTCCATTTTTGCGCGCTGGTCGAAGTCTCGTGGCCCTCTGTCAGAATCCAGAGTTTCAAGAAGATCGGAGGGGGTCAAAATTTCGGCCAAAAACGACAGTGTTACCCCTTATGTTTTTTTTTCGGGTCAAAACTTTGACATCCGATATCTCGGCTCTGGAAGGGTCTAGAGCCTCCATTTTTGCGAGATGGTCGAAGTCTCGTGGCCCTCTGTCAGAATCCAGAGTTTCAAGAAGATCGGAGGGGGTCAAAATTTTGGCCAAAAACGACAGTGTTACCCCTTATGTTTTTTTTTCAGGTCAAAACTTTGACATCCGATATCTCGGCTCTGGAAGGGTCTAGAGCCTCCATTTTTGCGCGCTGGTCGAAGTCTCGTGGCCCTCTGTCAGAATCCAGAGTTTCAAGAAGATCGGAGGGGGTCAAAATTTTGGCCAAAAACGACAGTGTTACCCCTTATGTTTTTTTTTCAGGTCAAAACTTTGACATCCGATATCTCGGCTCTGGAAGGGTCTAGAGCCTCCATTTTTGCGCGCTGGTCGAAGTCTCGTGGCCCTCTGTCAGAATCCAGAGTTTCAAGAAGATCGGAGGGGGTCAAAATTTCGGCCAAAAACGACAGTGTTACCCCTTATGTTTTTTTTTCAGGTCAAAACTTTGACATCCGATATCTCGGCTCTGGAAGGGTCTAGAGCCTCCATTTTTGCGCGCTGGTCGAAGTCTCGTGGCCCTCTGTCAGAATCCAGAATTTCAAGAAGATCGGAGGGGGTCAAAATTTCGGCCAAAAATGACAGTGTTACCCCTTATGTTTTTTTTTTCGGGTCAAAACTTTGACATCCGATATCTCGGCTCTGGAAGGGTCTAGAGCCTCCATTTTTGCGCGCTGGTCGAAGTCTCGTGGCTCTCTGTCAGAATCCAGAGTTTCAAGAAGATCGGAGGGGGTCAAAATTTCGGCCAAAAACGACAGTGTTACCCCTTATGTTTTTTTTTCAGGTCAAAACTTTGACATCCGATATCTCGGCTCTGGAAGGGTCTAGAGCCTCCATTTTTGCGCGCTGGTCGAAGTCTCGTGGCCCTCTGTCAGAATCCAGAGTTTCAAGAAGATCGGAGGGGGTCAAATTTTCGGCCAAAAACGACAGTGTTACCCCTTATGTTTTTTTTTCAGGTCAAAACTTTGACATCCGATATCTCGGCTCTGGAAGGGTCTAGAGCCTCCATTTTTGCGCGCTGGTCGAAGTCTCGTGGCCCTCTGTCAGAATCCAGAGTTTCAAGAAGATCGGAGGGGGTCAAAATTTCGGCCAAAAACGACAGTGTTACCCCTTATGTTTTTTTTCAGGTCAAAACTTTGACATCCGATATCTCGGCTCTGGAAGGGTCTAGAGCCTCCATTTTTGCGCGCTGGTCTAAGTCTCGTGGCCCTCTGTCAGAATCCAGAGTTTCAAGAAGATCGGAGGGGGTCAAATTTTCGGCCAAAAACGACAGTGTTACCCCTTATGTTTTTTTTTCAGGTCAAAACTTTGACATCCGATATCTCGGCTCTGGAAGGGTCTAGAGCCTCCATTTTTGCGCGCTGGTCGAAGTCTCGTGGCCCTCTGTCAGAATCCAGAGTTTCAAGAAGATCGGAGGGGGTCAAAATTTCGGCCAAAAACGACAGTGTTACCCCTTATGTTTTTTTTTCAGGTCAAAACTTTGACATCCGATATCTCGGCTCTGGAAGGGTCTAGAGCCTCCATTTTTGCGCGCTGGTCGAAGTCTCGTGGCCCTCTATCAGAATCCAGAGTTTCAAGAAGATCGGAGGGGGTCAAAATTTCGGCCAAAAACGACAGTGTCACCCCTTATGTTTTTTTTTCAGGTCAAAACTTTGACATCCGATATCTCGGCTCTGGAAGGGTCTAGAGCCTCCATTTTTGCGCGCTGGTCGAAGTCTCGTGGCCCTCTGTCAGAATCCAGAATTTCAAGAAGATCGGAGGGGGTCAAAATTTCGGCCAAAAACGACAGTGTTACCCCTTATGTTTTTTTTTCAGGTCAAAACTTTGACATCCGATATCTCGGCTCTGGAAGGGTCTAGAGCCTCCATTTTTGCGCGTTGGTCGAAGTCTCGTGGCCCTCTGTCAGAATCCAGAATTTCAAGAAGATCGGAGGGGGTCAAAATTTCGGCCAAAAATGACAGTGTTACCCCTTATGTTTTTTTTTTCGGGTCAAAACTTTGACATCCGATATCTCGGCTCTGGAAGGGTCTAGAGCCTCCATTTTTGCGCGCTGGTCGAAGTCTCGTGGCTCTCTGTCAGAATCCAGAGTTTCAAGAAGATCGGAGGGGGTCAAAATTTCGGCCAAAAACGACAGTGTTACCCCTTATGTTTTTTTTCAGGTCAAAACTTTGACATCCGATATCTCGGCTCTGGAAGGGTCTAGAGCCTCCATTTTTGCGCGCTGGTCGAAGTCTCGTGGCCCTCTGTCAGAATCCAGAGTTTCAAGAAGATCGGAGGGGGTCAAAATTTCGGCCAAAAACGACAGTGTTACCCCTTATGTTTTTTTTTCAGGTCAAAACTTTGACATCCGATATCTCGGCTCTGGAAGGGTCTAGAGCCTCCATTTTTGCGCGCTGGTCTAAGTCTCGTGGCCCTCTGTCAGAATCCAGAGTTTCAAGAAGATCGGAGGGGGTCAAAATTTCGGCCAAAAACGACAGTGTTACCCCTTATGTTTTTTTTTCAGGTCAAAACTTTGACATCCGATATCTCGGCTCTGGAAGGGTCTAGAGCCTCCATTTTTGCGCGCTGGTCGAAGTCTCGTGGCCCTCTGTCAGAATCCAGAGTTTCAAGAAGATCGGAGGGGGTCAAAATTTCGGCCAAAAACGACAGTGTTACCCCTTATGTTTTTTTTTTTCAGGTCAAAACCTTGACATCCGATATCTCGGCTCTGGAAGGGTCTAGAGCCTCCATTTTTGCGCGCTGGTCGAAGTCTCGTGGCCCTCTGTCAGAATCCAGAGTTTCAAGAAGATCGGAGGGGGTCAAATTTTCGGCCAAAAACGACAGTGTTACCCCTTATGTTTTTTTTTCAGGTCAAAACTTTGACATCCGATATCTCGGCTATGGAAGGGTCTAGAGCCTCCATTTTTGCGTGCTGGTCGAAGTCTCGTGGCCCTCTGTCAGAATCCAGAGTTTCAAGAAGATCGGAGGGGGTCAAAATTTCGGCCAAAAACGACAGTGTTACCCCTTATGTTTTTTTTTTCAGGTCAAAACTTTGACATCCGATATCTCGGCTCTGGAAGGGTCTAGAGCCTCCATTTTTGCGCGCTGGTCGAAGTCTCATGGCCCTCTGTCAGAATCCAGAGTTTCAAGAAGATCGGAGGGGGTCAAAATTTCGGCCAAAAACAACAGTGTTACCCCTTATGTTTTTTTTTCGGGTCAAAACTTTGACGTCCGATATCTCGGCTCTGGAAGGGTCTAGAGCCTCCATTTTTGCGCGCTGGTAGAGGTCTCGTGGCCCTCTGTCAGAATCCAGAGTTTCAAGAAGATCGGAGGGGGTCAAAATTTCGGCCAAAAACGACAGTGTTACCCCTTATGTTTTTTTTTCAGGTCAAAACTTTGACATCCGATATCTCGGCTCTGGAAGGGTCTAGAGCCTACATTTTTGCGCGCTGGTCGAAGTCTCGTGGCCCTCTGTCAGAATCCAGAGTTTCAAGAAGATCGGAGGGGGTCAAATTTTCGGCCAAAAACGACAGTGTTACCCCTTATGTTTTTTTTTTCAGGTCAAAACTTTGACATCCGATATCTCGGCTCTGGAAGGGTCTAGAGCCTCCATTTTTGCGCGCTGGTCGAAGTCTCGTGGCCCTCTGTCAGAATCCAGAGTTTCAAGAAGATCGGAGGGGGTCAAAATTTCGGCCAAAAACGACAGTGTTACCCCTTATGTTTTTTTTTCAGGTCAAAACTTTGACATCCGATATCTCGGCTCTGGAAGGGTCTAGAGCCTCCATTTTTGCGCGCTGGTCGAAGTCTCGTGGCCCTCTGTCAGAATCCAGAGTTTCAAGAAGATCGGAGGGGGTCAAAATTTCGGCCAAAAACGACAGTGTTACCCCTTATGTTTTTTTTTCAGGTCAAAACTTTGACATCCGATATCTCGGCTCTGGAAGGGTCTAGAGCCTACATTTTTGCGCGCTGGTCGAAGTCTCGTGGCCCTCTGTCAGAATCCAGAGTTTCAAGAAGATCGGAGGGGGTCAAATTTTCGGCCAAAAACGACAGTGTTACCCCTTATGTTTTTTTTTCAGGTCAAAACTTTGACATCCGATATCTCGGCTCTGGAAGGGTCTAGAGCCTCCATTTTTGCGCGCTGGTCGAAGTCTCGTGGCCCTCTGTCAGAATCCAGAGTTTCAAGAAGATCGGAGGGGGTCAAAATTTCGGCCAAAAACGACAGTGTTACCCCTTATGTTTTTTTTTTCAGGTCAAAACTTTGACATCCGATATCTCGGCTCTGGAAGGGTCTAGAGCCTCCATTTTTGCGCGCTGGTCGAAGTCTCGTGGCCCTCTGTCAGAATCCAGAATTTCAAGAAGATCGGAGGGGGTCAAAATTTCGGCCAAAAACGACAGTGTTACCCCTTATGTTTTTTTTTCGGGTCAAAACTTTGACATCCGATATCTCGGCTCTGGAAGGGTCTAGAGCCTCCATTTTTGCGCGCTGGTCGAAGTCTCGTGGCCCTCTGTCAGAATCCAGAGTTTCAAGAAGATCGGAGGGGGTCAAAATTTCGGCCAAAAACGACAGTGTTACCCCTTATGTTTTTTTTTCGGGTCAAAACTTTGACATCCGATATCTCGGCTCTGGAAGGGTCTAGAGCCTCCATTTTTGCGAGATGGTCGAAGTCTCGTGGCCCTCTGTCAGAATCCAGAGTTTCAAGAAGATCGGAGGGGGTCAAAATTTTGGCCAAAAACGACAGTGTTACCCCTTATGTTTTTTTTTCAGGTCAAAACTTTGACATCCGATATCTCGGCTCTGGAAGGGTCTAGAGCCTCCATTTTTGCGCGCTGGTCGAAGTCTCGTGGCCCTCTGTCAGAATCCAGAGTTTCAAGAAGATCGGAGGGGGTCAAAATTTTGGCCAAAAACGACAGTGTTACCCCTTATGTTTTTTTTTCAGGTCAAAACTTTGACATCCGATATCTCGGCTCTGGAAGGGTCTAGAGCCTCCATTTTTGCGCGCTGGTCGA
Source organism: Cyprinella venusta (assembly GCA_038021265.1). Lineage (NCBI taxonomy): Eukaryota > Metazoa > Chordata > Actinopteri > Cypriniformes > Leuciscidae > Cyprinella > Cyprinella venusta. Next base: position 25,057,540 of record CM075879.1, read on the forward strand.
AGTCTCGTGGCCCTCTGTCAGAATCCAGAGTTTCAAGAAGATCGGAGGGGGTCAAAATTTCGGCCAAAAACGACAGTGTTACCCCTTATGTTTTTTTTTCAGGTCAAAACTTTGACATCCGATATCTCGGCTCTGGAAGGGTCTAGAGCCTCCATTTTTGCGCGCTGGTCGAAGTCTCGTGGCCCTCTGTCAGAATCCAGAATTTCAAGAAGATCGGAGGGGGTCAAAATTTCGGCCAAAAACGACAGTGTTACCCCTTATGTTTTTTTTTCAGGTCAAAACTTTGACATCCGATATCTCGGCTCTGGAAGGGTCTAGAGCCTCCATTTTTGCGCGCTGGTCGAAGTCTCGTGGCCCTCTGTCAGAATCCAGAATTTCAAGAAGATCGGAGGGGGTCAAAATTTCGGCCAAAAATGACAGTGTTACCCCTTATGTTTTTTTTTCGGGTCAAAACTTTGACATCCGATATCTCGGCTCTGGAAGGGTCTAGAGCCTCCATTTTTGCGCGCTGGTCGAAGTCTCGTGGCCCTCTGTCAGAATCCAGAATTTCAAGAAGATCGGAGGGGGTCAAAATTTCGGCCAAAAATGACAGTGTTACCCCTTATGTTTTTTTTTCGGGTCAAAACTTTGACATCCGATATCTCAGCTCTGGAAGGGTCTAGAGCCTCCATTTTTGCGCGCTGGTCGAAGTCTCGTGGCTCTCTGTCAGAATCCAGAGTTTCAAGAAGATCGGAGGGGGTCAAAATTTCGGCCAAAAACGACAGTGTTACCCCTTATGTTTTTTTTCAGGTCAAAACTTTGACATCCGATATCTCGGCTCTGGAAGGGTCTAGAGCCTCCATTTTTGCGCGCTGGTCGAAGTCTCGTGGCCCTCTGTCAGAATCCAGAGTTTCAAGAAGATCGGAGGGGGTCAAAATTTCGGCCAAAAACGACAGTGTTACCCCTTATGTTTTTTTTTCAGGTCAAAACTTTGACATCCGATATCTCGGCTCTGGAAGGGTCTAGAGCCTCCATTTTTGCGCGTTGGTCGAAGTCTCGTGGCCCTCTGTCAGAATCCAGAATTTCAAGAAGATCGGAGGGGGTCAAAATTTCGGCCAAAAACGACAGTGTTACCCCTTATGTTTTTTTTTCAGGTCAAAACTTTGACATCCGATATCTCGGCTCTGGAAGGGTCTAGAGCCTCCATTTTTGCGCGCTGGTCGAAGTCTCGTGGCCCTCTGTCAGAATCCAGAGTTTCAAGAAGATCGGAGGGGGTCAAAATTTCGGCCAAAAACGACAGTGTTACCCCTTATGTTTTTTTTTCAGGTCAAAACTTTGACATCCGATATCTCGGCTCTGGAAGGGTCTAGAGCCTCCATTTTTGCGCGCTGGTCGAAGTCTCGTGGCCCTCTGTCAGAATCCAGAGTTTCAAGAAGATCGGAGGGGGTCAAATTTTCGGCCAAAAACGACAGTGTTACCCCTTATGTTTTTTTTTCAGGTCAAAACTTTGACATCCGATATCTCGGCTCTGGAAGGGTCTAGAGCCTCCATTTTTGCGCGCTGGTCGAAGTCTCGTGGCCCTCTGTCAGAATCCAGAGTTTCAAGAAGATCGGAGGGGGTCAAAATTTCGGCCAAAAACGACAGTGTTACCCCTTATGTTTTTTTTTCAGGTCAAAACCTTGACATCCGATATCTCGGCTCTGGAAGGGTCTAGAGCCTCCATTTTTGCGCGCTGGTCGAAGTCTCGTGGCCCTCTGTCAGAATCCAGAGTTTCAAGAAGATCGGAGGGGGTCAAATTTTCGGCCAAAAACGACAGTGTTACCCCTTATGTTTTTTTTTTCAGGTCAAAACTTTGACATCCGATATCTCGGCTCTGGAAGGGTCTAGAGCCTCCATTTTTGCGTGCTGGTCGAAGTCTCGTGGCCCTCTGTCAGAATCCAGAGTTTCAAGAAGATCGGAGGGGGTCAAAATTTCGGCCAAAAACGACAGTGTTACCCCTTATGTTTTTTTTTCAGGTCAAAACTTTGACATCCGATATCTCGGCTCTGGAAGGGTCTAGAGCCTCCATTTTTGCGCGCTGGTCGAAGTCTCATGGCCCTCTGTCAGAATCCAGAGTTTCAAGAAGATCGGAGGGGGTCAAAATTTCGGCCAAAAACAACAGTGTTACCCCTTATGTTTTTTTTCGGGTCAAAACTTTGACGTCCGATATCTCGGCTCTGGAAGGGTCTAGAGCCTCCATTTTTGCGCGCTGGTCGAGGTCTCGTGGCCCTCTGTCAGAATCCAGAGTTTCAAGAAGATCGGAGGGGGTCAAAATTTCGGCCAAAAACGACAGTGTTACCCCTTATGTTTTTTTTTCAGGTCAAAACTTTGACATCCGATATCTCGGCTCTGGAAGGGTCTAGAGCCTACATTTTTGCGCGCTGGTCGAAGTCTCGTGGCCCTCTGTCAGAATCCAGAGTTTCAAGAAGATCGGAGGGGGTCAAATTTTCGGCCAAAACCGACAGTGTTACCCCTTATGTTTTTTTTTCAGGTCAAAACTTTGACATCCGATATCTCGGCTCTGGAAGGGTTTAGAGCCTCCATTTTTGCGCGCTGGTCGAAGTTTCGTGGCCCTCTGTCAGAATTCAGAGTTTCAAGAAGATCGGAGGGGGTCAAAATTTCGGCCAAAAACGACAGTGTTACCCCTTATGTTTTTTTTTCAGGTCAAAACTTTGACATCCGATATCTCGGCTCTGGAAGGGTCTAGAGCCTCCATTTTTGCGCGCTGGTCGAAGTCTCGTGGCCCTCTGTCAGAATCCAGAATTTCAAGAAGATCGGAGGGGGTCAAAATTTCGGCCAAAAACGACAGTGTTACCCCTTATGTTTTTTTTTCAGGTCAAAACTTTGACATCCGATATCTCGGCTCTGGAAGGGTCTAGAGCCTACATTTTTGCGCGCTGGTCGAAGTCTCGTGGCCCTCTGTCAGAATCCAGAGTTTCAAGAAGATCGGAGGGGGTCAAATTTTCGGCCAAAAACGACAGTGTTACCCCTTATGTTTTTTTTTCAGGTCAAAACTTTGACATCCGATATCTCGGCTCTGGAAGGGTCTAGAGCCTCCATTTTTGCGCGCTGGTCGAAGTCTCGTGGCCCTCTGTCAGAATCCAGAGTTTCAAGAAGATCGGAGGGGGTCAAAATTTCGGCCAAAAACGACAGTGTTACCCCTTATGTTTTTTTTCAGGTCAAAACTTTGACATCCGATATCTCGGCTCTGGAAGGGTCTAGAGCCTCCATTTTTGCGCGCTGGTCGAAGTCTCGTGGCCGTCTGTCAGAATCCAGAATTTCAAGAAGATCGGAGGGGGTCAAAATTTCGGCCAAAAACGACAGTGTTACCCCTTATGTTTTTTTTTCGGGTCAAAACTTTGACATCCGATATCTCGGCTCTGGAAGGGTCTAGAGCCTCCATTTTTGCGCGCTGGTCGAAGTCTCGTGGCCCTCTGTCAGAATCCAGAGTTTCAAGAAGATCGGAGGGGGTCAAAATTTCGGCCAAAAACGACAGTGTTACCCCTTATGTTTTTTTTTCGGGTCAAAACTTTGACATCCGATATCTCGGCTCTGGAAGGGTCTAGAGCCTCCATTTTTGCGAGATGGTCGAAGTCTCGTGGCCCTCTTTCAGAATCCAGAGTTTCAAGAAGATCGGAGGGGGTCAAAATTTTGGCCAAAAACGACAGTGTTACCCCTTATGTTTTTTTTTCAGGTCAAAACTTTGACATCCGATATCTCGGCTCTGGAAGGGTCTAGAGCCTCCATTTTTGCGCGCTGGTCGAAGTCTCGTGGCCCTCTGTCAGAATCCAGAGTTTCAAGAAGATCGGAGGGGGTCAAAATTTTGGCCAAAAACGACAGTGTTACCCCTTATGTTTTTTTTTCAGGTCAAAACTTTGACATCCGATATCTCGGCTCTGGAAGGGTCTAGAGCCTCCATTTTTGCGCGCTGGTCGAAGTCTCGTGGCCCTCTGTCAGAATCCAGAGTTTCAAGAAGATCGGAGGGGGTCAAAATTTCGGCCAAAAACGACAGTGTTACCCCTTATGTTTTTTTTTCAGGTCAAAACTTTGACATCCGATATCTCGGCTCTGGAAGGGTCTAGAGCCTCCATTTTTGCGCGCTGGTCGAAGTCTCGTGGCCCTCTGTCAGAATCCAGAATTTCAAGAAGATCGGAGGGGGTCAAAATTTCGGCCAAAAATGACAGTGTTACCCCTTATGTTTTTTTTTCGGGTCAAAACTTTGACATCCGATATCTCGGCTCTGGAAGGGTCTAGAGCCTCCATTTTTGCGCGCTGGTCGAAGTCTCGTGGCTCTCTGTCAGAATCCAGAGTTTCAAAAAGATCGGAGGGGGTCAAAATTTCGGCCAAAAACGACAGTGTTACCCCTTATGTTTTTTTTTCAGGTCAAAACTTTGACATCCGATATCTCGGCTCTGGAAGGGTCTAGAGCCTCCATTTTTGCGCGCTGGTCGAAGTCTCGTGGCCCTCTGTCAGAATCCAGAGTTTCAAGAAGATCGGAGGGGGTCAAATTTTCGGCCAAAAACGACAGTGTTACCCCTTATGTTTTTTTTTCAGGTCAAAACTTTGACATCCGATATCTCGGCTCTGGAAGGGTCTAGAGCCTCCATTTTTGCGCGCTGGTCGAAGTCTCGTGGCCCTCTGTCAGAATCCAGAGTTTCAAGAAGATCGGAGGGGGTCAAAATTTCGGCCAAAAACGACAGTGTTACCCCTTATGTTTTTTTTCAGGTCAAAACTTTGACATCCGATATCTCGGCTCTGGAAGGGTCTAGAGCCTCCATTTTTGCGCGCTGGTCTAAGTCTCTTGGCCCTCTGTCAGAATCCAGAGTTTCAAGAAGATCGGAGGGGGTCAAATTTTCGGCCAAAAACGACAGTGTTACCCCTTATGTTTTTTTTTCAGGTCAAAACTTTGACATCCGATATCTCGGCTCTGGAAGGGTCTAGAGCCTCCATTTTTGCGCGCTGGTCGAAGTCTCGTGGCCCTCTGTCAGAATCCAGAGTTTCAAGAAGATCGGAGGGGGTCAAAATTTCGGCCAAAAACGACAGTGTTACCCCTTATGTTTTTTTTTCAGGTCAAAACTTTGACATCCGATATCTCGGCTCTGGAAGGGTCTAGAGCCTCCATTTTTGCGCGCTGGTCGAAGTCTCGTGGCCCTCTGTCAGAATCCAGAGTTTCAAGAAGATCGGAGGGGGTCAAAATTTCGGCCAAAAACGACAGTGTTACCCCTTATGTTTTTTTTTCAGGTCAAAACTTTGACATCCGATATCTCGGCTCTGGAAGGGTCTAGAGCCTCCATTTTTGCGCGCTGGTCGAAGTCTCGTGGCCCTCTGTCAGAATCCAGAATTTCAAGAAGATCGGAGGGGGTCAAAATTTCGGCCAAAAACGACAGTGTTACCCCTTATGTTTTTTTTTTCGGGTCAAAACTTTGACATCCGATATCTCGGCTCTGGAAGGGTCTAGAGCCTCCATTTTTGCGCGCTGGTCGAAGTCTCGTGGCCCTCTGTCAGAATCCAGAATTTCAAGAAGATCGGAGGGGGTCAAAATTTCGGCCAAAAACGACAGTGTTACCCCTTATGTTTTTTTTCAGGTCAAAACTTTGACATCCGATATCTCGGCTCTGGAAGGGTCTAGAGCCTCCATTTTTGCGCGCTGGTCGAAGTCTCGTGGCCCTCTGTCAGAATCCAGAGTTTCAAGAAGATCGGAGGGGGTCAAAATTTCGGCCAAAAACGACAGTGTTACCCCTTATGTTTTTTTTTCAGGTCAAAACTTTGACATCCGATATCTCGGCTCTGGAAGGGTCTAGAGCCTCCATTTTTGCGCGTTGGTCGAAGTCTCGTGGCCCTCTGTCAGAATCCAGAATTTCAAGAAGATCGGAGGGGGTCAAAATTTCGGCCAAAAATGACAGTGTTACCCCTTATGTTTTTTTTTCGGGTCAAAACTTTGACATCCGATATCTCGGCTCTGGAAGGGTCTAGAGCCTCCATTTTTGCGCGCTGGTCGAAGTCTCGTGGCTCTCTGTCAGAATCCAGAGTTTCAAGAAGATCGGAGGGGGTCAAAATTTCGGCCAAAAACGACAGTGTTACCCCTTATGTTTTTTTTCAGGTCAAAACTTTGACATCCGATATCTCGGCTCTGGAAGGGTCTAGAGCCTCCATTTTTGCGCGCTGGTCGAAGTCTCGTGGCCCTCTGTCAGAATCCAGAGTTTCAAGAAGATCGGAGGGGGTCAAAATTTCGGCCAAAAACGACAGTGTTACCCCTTATGGTTTTTTTTTCAGGTCAAAACTTTGACATCCGATATCTCGGCTCTGGAAGGGTCTAGAGCCTCCATTTTTGCGCGTTGGTCGAAGTCTCGTGGCCCTCTGTCAGAATCCAGAATTTCAAGAAGATCGGAGGGGGTCAAAATTTCGGCCAAAAATGACAGTGTTACCCCTTATGTTTTTTTTTTCGGGTCAAAACTTTGACATCCGATATCTCGGCTCTGGAAGGGTCTAGAGCCTCCATTTTTGCGCGCTGGTCGAAGTCTCGTGGCTCTCTGTCAGAATCCAGAGTTTCAAGAAGATCGGAGGGGGTCAAAATTTCGGCCAAAAACGACAGTGTTACCCCTTATGTTTTTTTTTCAGGTCAAAACTTTGACATCCGATATCTCGGCTCTGGAAGGGTCTAGAGCCTCCATTTTTGCGCGCTGGTCGAAGTCTCGTGGCCCTCTGTCAGAATCCAGAGTTTCAAGAAGATCGGAGGGGGTCAAAATTTCGGCCAAAAACGACAGTGTTACCCCTTATGTTTTTTTTTCAGGTCAAAACTTTGACATCCGATATCTCGGCTCTGGAAGGGTCTAGAGCCTCCATTTTTGCGCGCTGGTCTAAGTCTCGTGGCCCTCTGTCAGAATCCAGAGTTTCAAGAAGATCGGAGGGGGTCAAATTTTCGGCCAAAAACGACAGTGTTACCCCTTATGTTTTTTTTTCAGGTCAAAACTTTGACATCCGATATCTCGGCTCTGGAAGGGTCTAGAGCCTCCATTTTTGCACGCTGGTCGAAGTCTCGTGGCCCTCTGTCAGAATCCAGAGTTTCAAGAAGATCGGAGGGGGTCAAAATTTCGGCCAAAAACGACAGTGTTACCCCTTATGTTTTTTTTTCAGGTCAAAACCTTGACATCCGATATCTCGGCTCTGGAAGGGTCTAGAGCCTCCATTTTTGCGCGCTGGTCGAAGTCTCGTGGCCCTCTGTCAGAATCCAGAGTTTCAAGAAGATCGGAGGGGGTCAAATTTTCGGCCAAAAACGACAGTGTTACCCCTTATGTTTTTTTTTCAGGTCAAAACTTTGACATCCGATATCTCGGCTCTGGAAGGGTCTAGAGCCTCCATTTTTGCGTGCTGGTCGAAGTCTCGTGGCCCTCTGTCAGAATCCAGAGTTTCAAGAAGATCGGAGGGGGTCAAAATTTCGGCCAAAAACGACAGTGTTACCCCTTATGTTTTTTTTTCAGGTCAAAACTTTGACATCCGATATCTCGGCTCTGGAAGGGTCTAGAGCCTCCATTTTTGCGCGCTGGTCGAAGTCTCATGGCCCTCTGTCAGAATCCAGAGTTTCAAGAAGATCGGAGGGGGTCAAAATTTCGGCCAAAAACAACAGTGTTACCCCTTATGTTTTTTTTTCGGGTCAAAACTTTGACGTCCGATATCTCGGCTCTGGAAGGGTCTAGAGCCTCCATTTTTGCGTGCTGGTCGAGGTCTCGTGGCCCTCTGTCAGAATCCAGAGTTTCAAGAAGATCGGAGGGGGTCAAAATTTCGGCCAAAAACGACAGTGTTACCCCTTATGTTTTTTTTTCAGGTCAAAACTTTGACATCCGATATCTCGGCTCTGGAAGGGTCTAGAGCCTACATTTTTGCGCGCTGGTCGAAGTCTCGTGGCCCTCTGTCAGAATCCAGAGTTTCAAGAAGATCGGAGGGGGTCAAATTTTCGGCCAAAACCGACAGTGTTACCCCTTATGTTTTTTTTTCAGGTCAAAACTTTGACATCCGATATCTCGGCTCTGGAAGGGTCTAGAGCCTCCATTTTTGCGCGCTGGTCGAAGTTTCGTGGCCCTCTGTCAGAATCCAGAGTTTCAAGAAGATCGGAGGGGGTCAAAATTTTGGCCAAAAACGACAGTGTTACCCCTTATGTTTTTTTTTTCAGGTCAAAACTTTGACATCCGATATCTCGGCTCTGGAAGGGTCTAGAGCCTCCATTTTTGCGCGCTGGTCGAAGTCTCGTGGCCCTCTGTCAGAATCCAGAGTTTCAAGAAGATCGGAGGGGGTCAAAATTTCGGCCAAAAACGACAGTGTTACCCCTTATGTTTTTTTTTCGGGTCAAAACTTTGACATCCGATATCTCGGCTCTGGAAGGGTCTAGAGCCTCCATTTTTGCGCGCTGGTCGAAGTCTCGTGGCCCTCTGTCAGAATCCAGAATTTCAAGAAGATCGGAGGGGGTCAAAATTTCGGCCAAAAACGACAGTGTTACCCCTTATGTTTTTTTTCAGGTCAAAACTTTGACATCCGATATCTCGGCTCTGGAAGGGTCTAGAGCCTCCATTTTTGCGCGCTGGTCGAAGTCTCGTGGCCCTCTGTCAGAATCCAGAGTTTCAAGAAGATCGGAGGGGGTCAAAATTTCGGCCAAAAACGTTTGCTATTGTTTGGAAGCTAAGCTAACATGTGCAAGTGCATGTGCATTTGCTAACATTTGTCCCTTAGTGGGCATACTCCATTTTTGCGCGTTGGTCGAAGTCTCGTGGCCCTCTGTCAGAATCCAGAATTTCAAGAAGATCGGAGGGGGTCAAAATTTCGGCCAAAAATGACAGTGTTACCCCTTATGTTTTTTTTTTCGGGTCAAAACTTTGACATCCGATATCTCGGCTCTGGAAGGGTCTAGAGCCTCCATTTTTGCGCGCTGGTCGAAGTCTCGTGGCTCTCTGTCAGAATCCAGAGTTTCAAGAAGATCGGAGGGGGTCAAAATTTCGGCCAAAAACGACAGTGTTACCCCTTATGTTTTTTTTCAGGTCAAAACTTTGACATCCGATATCTCGGCTCTGGAAGGGTCTAGAGCCTCCATTTTTGCGCGCTGGTCGAAGTCTCGTGGCCCTCTGTCAGAATCCAGAGTTTCAAGAAGATCGGAGGGGGTCAAAATTTCGGCCAAAAACGACAGTGTTACCCCTTATGTTTTTTTTTCAGGTCAAAACTTTGACATCCGATATCTCGGCTCTGGAAGGGTCTAGAGCCTCCATTTTTGCGCGCTGGTCTAAGTCTCGTGGCCCTCTGTCAGAATCCAGAGTTTCAAGAAGATCGGAGGGGGTCAAAATTTCGGCCAAAAACGACAGTGTTACCCCTTATGTTTTTTTTTCAGGTCAAAACTTTGACATCCGATATCTCGGCTCTGGAAGGGTCTAGAGCCTCCATTTTTGCGCGCTGGTCGAAGTCTCGTGGCCCTCTGTCAGAATCCAGAGTTTCAAGAAGATCGGAGGGGGTCAAAATTTCGGCCAAAAACGACAGTGTTACCCCTTATGTTTTTTTTTTTCAGGTCAAAACCTTGACATCCGATATCTCGGCTCTGGAAGGGTCTAGAGCCTCCATTTTTGCGCGCTGGTCGAAGTCTCGTGGCCCTCTGTCAGAATCCAGAGTTTCAAGAAGATCGGAGGGGGTCAAATTTTCGGCCAAAAACGACAGTGTTACCCCTTATGTTTTTTTTTCAGGTCAAAACTTTGACATCCGATATCTCGGCTATGGAAGGGTCTAGAGCCTCCATTTTTGCGTGCTGGTCGAAGTCTCGTGGCCCTCTGTCAGAATCCAGAGTTTCAAGAAGATCGGAGGGGGTCAAAATTTCGGCCAAAAACGACAGTGTTACCCCTTATGTTTTTTTTTCAGGTCAAAACTTTGACATCCGATATCTCGGCTCTGGAAGGGTCTAGAGCCTCCATTTTTGCGCGCTGGTCGAAGTCTCATGGCCCTCTGTCAGAATCCAGAGTTTCAAGAAGATCGGAGGGGGTCAAAATTTCGGCCAAAAACAACAGTGTTACCCCTTATGTTTTTTTTTCGGGTCAAAACTTTGACGTCCGATATCTCGGCTCTGGAAGGGTCTAGAGCCTCCATTTTTGCGCGCTGGTAGAGGTCTCGTGGCCCTCTGTCAGAATCCAGAGTTTCAAGAAGATCGGAGGGGGTCAAAATTTCGGCCAAAAACGACAGTGTTACCCCTTATGTTTTTTTTTCAGGTCAAAACTTTGACATCCGATATCTCGGCTCTGGAAGGGTCTAGAGCCTACATTTTTGCGCGCTGGTCGAAGTCTCGTGGCCCTCTGTCAGAATCCAGAGTTTCAAGAAGATCGGAGGGGGTCAAATTTTCGGCCAAAAACGACAGTGTTACCCCTTATGTTTTTTTTTTCAGGTCAAAACTTTGACATCCGATATCTCGGCTCTGGAAGGGTCTAGAGCCTCCATTTTTGCGCGCTGGTCGAAGTCTCGTGGCCCTCTGTCAGAATCCAGAGTTTCAAGAAGATCGGAGGGGGTCAAAATTTCGGCCAAAAACGACAGTGTTACCCCTTATGTTTTTTTTTCAGGTCAAAACTTTGACATCCGATATCTCGGCTCTGGAAGGGTCTAGAGCCTCCATTTTTGCGCGCTGGTCGAAGTCTCGTGGCCCTCTGTCAGAATCCAGAGTTTCAAGAAGATCGGAGGGGGTCAAAATTTCGGCCAAAAACGACAGTGTTACCCCTTATGTTTTTTTTTTCAGGTCAAAACTTTGACATCCGATATCTCGGCTCTGGAAGGGTCTAGAGCCTACATTTTTGCGCGCTGGTCGAAGTCTCGTGGCCCTCTGTCAGAATCCAGAGTTTCAAGAAGATCGGAGGGGGTCAAATTTTCGGCCAAAAACGACAGTGTTACCCCTTATGTTTTTTTTTCAGGTCAAAACTTTGACATCCGATATCTCGGCTCTGGAAGGGTCTAGAGCCTCCATTTTTGCGCGCTGGTCGAAGTCTCGTGGCCCTCTGTCAGAATCCAGAGTTTCAAGAAGATCGGAGGGGGTCAAAATTTCGGCCAAAAACGACAGTGTTACCCCTTATGTTTTTTTTTTCAGGTCAAAACTTTGACATCCGATATCTCGGCTCTGGAAGGGTCTAGAGCCTCCATTTTTGCGCGCTGGTCGAAGTCTCGTGGCCCTCTGTCAGAATCCAGAATTTCAAGAAGATCGGAGGGGGTCAAAATTTCGGCCAAAAACGACAGTGTTACCCCTTATGTTTTTTTTTCGGGTCAAAACTTTGACATCCGATATCTCGGCTCTGGAAGGGTCTAGAGCCTCCATTTTTGCGCGCTGGTCGAAGTCTCGTGGCCCTCTGTCAGAATCCAGAGTTTCAAGAAGATCGGAGGGGGTCAAAATTTCGGCCAAAAACGACAGTGTTACCCCTTATGTTTTTTTTTCGGGTCAAAACTTTGACATCCGATATCTCGGCTCTGGAAGGGTCTAGAGCCTCCATTTTTGCGAGATGGTCGAAGTCTCGTGGCCCTCTGTCAGAATCCAGAGTTTCAAGAAGATCGGAGGGGGTCAAAATTTTGGCCAAAAACGACAGTGTTACCCCTTATGTTTTTTTTTCAGGTCAAAACTTTGACATCCGATATCTCGGCTCTGGAAGGGTCTAGAGCCTCCATTTTTGCGCGCTGGTCGAAGTCTCGTGGCCCTCTGTCAGAATCCAGAGTTTCAAGAAGATCGGAGGGGGTCAAAATTTTGGCCAAAAACGACAGTGTTACCCCTTATGTTTTTTTTTCAGGTCAAAACTTTGACATCCGATATCTCGGCTCTGGAAGGGTCTAGAGCCTCCATTTTTGCGCGCTGGTCGAAGTCTCGTGGCCCTCTGTCAGAATCCAGAGTTTCAAGAAGATCGGAGGGGGTCAAAATTTCGGCCAAAAACGACAGTGTTACCCCTTATGTTTTTTTTTCAGGTCAAAACTTTGACATCCGATATCTCGGCTCTGGAAGGGTCTAGAGCCTCCATTTTTGCGCGCTGGTCGAAGTCTCGTGGCCCTCTGTCAGAATCCAGAATTTCAAGAAGATCGGAGGGGGTCAAAATTTCGGCCAAAAATGACAGTGTTACCCCTTATGTTTTTTTTTTCGGGTCAAAACTTTGACATCCGATATCTCGGCTCTGGAAGGGTCTAGAGCCTCCATTTTTGCGCGCTGGTCGAAGTCTCGTGGCTCTCTGTCAGAATCCAGAGTTTCAAGAAGATCGGAGGGGGTCAAAATTTCGGCCAAAAACGACAGTGTTACCCCTTATGTTTTTTTTTCAGGTCAAAACTTTGACATCCGATATCTCGGCTCTGGAAGGGTCTAGAGCCTCCATTTTTGCGCGCTGGTCGAAGTCTCGTGGCCCTCTGTCAGAATCCAGAGTTTCAAGAAGATCGGAGGGGGTCAAATTTTCGGCCAAAAACGACAGTGTTACCCCTTATGTTTTTTTTTCAGGTCAAAACTTTGACATCCGATATCTCGGCTCTGGAAGGGTCTAGAGCCTCCATTTTTGCGCGCTGGTCGAAGTCTCGTGGCCCTCTGTCAGAATCCAGAGTTTCAAGAAGATCGGAGGGGGTCAAAATTTCGGCCAAAAACGACAGTGTTACCCCTTATGTTTTTTTTCAGGTCAAAACTTTGACATCCGATATCTCGGCTCTGGAAGGGTCTAGAGCCTCCATTTTTGCGCGCTGGTCTAAGTCTCGTGGCCCTCTGTCAGAATCCAGAGTTTCAAGAAGATCGGAGGGGGTCAAATTTTCGGCCAAAAACGACAGTGTTACCCCTTATGTTTTTTTTTCAGGTCAAAACTTTGACATCCGATATCTCGGCTCTGGAAGGGTCTAGAGCCTCCATTTTTGCGCGCTGGTCGAAGTCTCGTGGCCCTCTGTCAGAATCCAGAGTTTCAAGAAGATCGGAGGGGGTCAAAATTTCGGCCAAAAACGACAGTGTTACCCCTTATGTTTTTTTTTCAGGTCAAAACTTTGACATCCGATATCTCGGCTCTGGAAGGGTCTAGAGCCTCCATTTTTGCGCGCTGGTCGAAGTCTCGTGGCCCTCTATCAGAATCCAGAGTTTCAAGAAGATCGGAGGGGGTCAAAATTTCGGCCAAAAACGACAGTGTCACCCCTTATGTTTTTTTTTCAGGTCAAAACTTTGACATCCGATATCTCGGCTCTGGAAGGGTCTAGAGCCTCCATTTTTGCGCGCTGGTCGAAGTCTCGTGGCCCTCTGTCAGAATCCAGAATTTCAAGAAGATCGGAGGGGGTCAAAATTTCGGCCAAAAACGACAGTGTTACCCCTTATGTTTTTTTTTCAGGTCAAAACTTTGACATCCGATATCTCGGCTCTGGAAGGGTCTAGAGCCTCCATTTTTGCGCGTTGGTCGAAGTCTCGTGGCCCTCTGTCAGAATCCAGAATTTCAAGAAGATCGGAGGGGGTCAAAATTTCGGCCAAAAATGACAGTGTTACCCCTTATGTTTTTTTTTTCGGGTCAAAACTTTGACATCCGATATCTCGGCTCTGGAAGGGTCTAGAGCCTCCATTTTTGCGCGCTGGTCGAAGTCTCGTGGCTCTCTGTCAGAATCCAGAGTTTCAAGAAGATCGGAGGGGGTCAAAATTTCGGCCAAAAACGACAGTGTTACCCCTTATGTTTTTTTTCAGGTCAAAACTTTGACATCCGATATCTCGGCTCTGGAAGGGTCTAGAGCCTCCATTTTTGCGCGCTGGTCGAAGTCTCGTGGCCCTCTGTCAGAATCCAGAGTTTCAAGAAGATCGGAGGGGGTCAAAATTTCGGCCAAAAACGACAGTGTTACCCCTTATGTTTTTTTTTCAGGTCAAAACTTTGACATCCGATATCTTGGCTCTGGAAGGGTCTAGAGCCTCCATTTTTGCGCGCTGGTCTAAGTCTCGTGGCCCTCTGTCAGAATCCAGAGTTTCAAGAAGATCGGAGGGGGTCAAAATTTCGGCCAAAAACGACAGTGTTACCCCTTATGTTTTTTTTTCAGGTCAAAACTTTGACATCCGATATCTCGGCTCTGGAAGGGTCTAGAGCCTCCATTTTTGCGCGCTGGTCGAAGTCTCGTGGCCCTCTGTCAGAATCCAGAGTTTCAAGAAGATCGGAGGGGGTCAAAATTTCGGCCAAAAACGACAGTGTTACCCCTTATGTTTTTTTTTTTCAGGTCAAAACCTTGACATCCGATATCTCGGCTCTGGAAGGGTCTAGAGCCTCCATTTTTGCGCGCTGGTCGAAGTCTCGTGGCCCTCTGTCAGAATCCAGAGTTTCAAGAAGATCGGAGGGGGTCAAATTTTCGGCCAAAAACGACAGTGTTACCCCTTATGTTTTTTTTTCAGGTCAAAACTTTGACATCCGATATCTCGGCTATGGAAGGGTCTAGAGCCTCCATTTTTGCGTGCTGGTCGAAGTCTCGTGGCCCTCTGTCAGAATCCAGAGTTTCAAGAAGATCGGAGGGGGTCAAAATTTCGGCCAAAAACGACAGTGTTACCCCTTATGTTTTTTTTTTCAGGTCAAAACTTTGACATCCGATATCTCGGCTCTGGAAGGGTCTAGAGCCTCCATTTTTGCGCGCTGGTCGAAGTCTCATGGCCCTCTGTCAGAATCCAGAGTTTCAAGAAGATCGGAGGGGGTCAAAATTTCGGCCAAAAACAACAGTGTTACCCCTTATGTTTTTTTTTCGGGTCAAAACTTTGACGTCCGATATCTCGGCTCTGGAAGGGTCTAGAGCCTCCATTTTTGCGCGCTGGTAGAGGTCTCGTGGCCCTCTGTCAGAATCCAGAGTTTCAAGAAGATCGGAGGGGGTCAAAATTTCGGCCAAAAACGACAGTGTTACCCCTTATGTTTTTTTTTCAGGTCAAAACTTTGACATCCGATATCTCGGCTCTGGAAGGGTCTAGAGCCTACATTTTTGCGCGCTGGTCGAAGTCTCGTGGCCCTCTGTCAGAATCCAGAGTTTCAAGAAGATCGGAGGGGGTCAAATTTTCGGCCAAAAACGACAGTGTTACCCCTTATGTTTTTTTTTTCAGGTCAAAACTTTGACATCCGATATCTCGGCTCTGGAAGGGTCTAGAGCCTCCATTTTTGCGCGCTGGTCGAAGTCTCGTGGCCCTCTGTCAGAATCCAGAGTTTCAAGAAGATCGGAGGGGGTCAAAATTTCGGCCAAAAACGACAGTGTTACCCCTTATGTTTTTTTTTCAGGTCAAAACTTTGACATCCGATATCTCGGCTCTGGAAGGGTCTAGAGCCTCCATTTTTGCGCGCTGGTCGAAGTCTCGTGGCCCTCTGTCAGAATCCAGAGTTTCAAGAAGATCGGAGGGGGTCAAAATTTCGGCCAAAAACGACAGTGTTACCCCTTATGTTTTTTTTTCAGGTCAAAACTTTGACATCCGATATCTCGGCTCTGGAAGGGTCTAGAGCCTACATTTTTGCGCGCTGGTCGAAGTCTCGTGGCCCTCTGTCAGAATCCAGAGTTTCAAGAAGATCGGAGGGGGTCAAATTTTCGGCCAAAAACGACAGTGTTACCCCTTATGTTTTTTTTTCAGGTCAAAACTTTGACATCCGATATCTCGGCTCTGGAAGGGTCTAGAGCCTCCATTTTTGCGCGCTGGTCGAAGTCTCGTGGCCCTCTGTCAGAATCCAGAGTTTCAAGAAGATCGGAGGGGGTCAAAATTTCGGCCAAAAACGACAGTGTTACCCCTTATGTTTTTTTTTTCAGGTCAAAACTTTGACATCCGATATCTCGGCTCTGGAAGGGTCTAGAGCCTCCATTTTTGCGCGCTGGTCGAAGTCTCGTGGCCCTCTGTCAGAATCCAGAATTTCAAGAAGATCGGAGGGGGTCAAAATTTCGGCCAAAAACGACAGTGTTACCCCTTATGTTTTTTTTTCGGGTCAAAACTTTGACATCCGATATCTCGGCTCTGGAAGGGTCTAGAGCCTCCATTTTTGCGCGCTGGTCGAAGTCTCGTGGCCCTCTGTCAGAATCCAGAGTTTCAAGAAGATCGGAGGGGGTCAAAATTTCGGCCAAAAACGACAGTGTTACCCCTTATGTTTTTTTTTCGGGTCAAAACTTTGACATCCGATATCTCGGCTCTGGAAGGGTCTAGAGCCTCCATTTTTGCGAGATGGTCGAAGTCTCGTGGCCCTCTGTCAGAATCCAGAGTTTCAAGAAGATCGGAGGGGGTCAAAATTTTGGCCAAAAACGACAGTGTTACCCCTTATGTTTTTTTTTCAGGTCAAAACTTTGACATCCGATATCTCGGCTCTGGAAGGGTCTAGAGCCTCCATTTTTGCGCGCTGGTCGAAGTCTCGTGGCCCTCTGTCAGAATCCAGAGTTTCAAGAAGATCGGAGGGGGTCAAAATTTTGGCCAAAAACGACAGTGTTACCCCTTATGTTTTTTTTTCAGGTCAAAACTTTGACATCCGATATCTCGGCTCTGGAAGGGTCTAGAGCCTCCATTTTTGCGTGCTGGTCGAAGTCTCGTGGCCCTCTGTCAGAATCCAGAGTTTCAAGAAGATCGGAGGGGGTCAAAATTTCGGCCAAAAACGACAGTGTTACCCCTTATGTTTTTTTTTCAGGTCAAAACTTTGACATCCGATATCTCGGCTCTGGAAGGGTCTAGAGCCTCCATTTTTGCGCGCTGGTCGAAGTCTCGTGGCCCTCTGTCAGAATCCAGAATTTCAAGAAGATCGGAGGGGGTCAAAATTTCGGCCAAAAATGACAGTGTTACCCCTTATGTTTTTTTTTTCGGGTCAAAACTTTGACATCCGATATCTCGGCTCTGGAAGGGTCTAGAGCCTCCATTTTTGCGCGCTGGTCGAAGTCTCGTGGCTCTCTGTCAGAATCCAGAGTTTCAAGAAGATCGGAGGGGGTCAA
Source organism: Cyprinella venusta (assembly GCA_038021265.1). Lineage (NCBI taxonomy): Eukaryota > Metazoa > Chordata > Actinopteri > Cypriniformes > Leuciscidae > Cyprinella > Cyprinella venusta. Next base: position 25,074,460 of record CM075879.1, read on the forward strand.
AATTTCGGCCAAAAACGACAGTGTTACCCCTTATGTTTTTTTTTCAGGTCAAAACTTTGACATCCGATATCTCGGCTCTGGAAGGGTCTAGAGCCTCCATTTTTGCGCGCTGGTCGAAGTCTCGTGGCCCTCTGTCAGAATCCAGAGTTTCAAGAAGATCGGAGGGGGTCAAATTTTCGGCCAAAAACGACAGTGTTACCCCTTATGTTTTTTTTTCAGGTCAAAACTTTGACATCCGATATCTCGGCTCTGGAAGGGTCTAGAGCCTCCATTTTTGCGCGCTGGTCGAAGTCTCGTGGCCCTCTGTCAGAATCCAGAGTTTCAAGAAGATCGGAGGGGGTCAAAATTTCGGCCAAAAACGACAGTGTTACCCCTTATGTTTTTTTTCAGGTCAAAACTTTGACATCCGATATCTCGGCTCTGGAAGGGTCTAGAGCCTCCATTTTTGCGCGCTGGTCTAAGTCTCGTGGCCCTCTGTCAGAATCCAGAGTTTCAAGAAGATCGGAGGGGGTCAAATTTTCGGCCAAAAACGACAGTGTTACCCCTTATGTTTTTTTTTCAGGTCAAAACTTTGACATCCGATATCTCGGCTCTGGAAGGGTCTAGAGCCTCCATTTTTGCGCGCTGGTCGAAGTCTCGTGGCCCTCTGTCAGAATCCAGAGTTTCAAGAAGATCGGAGGGGGTCAAAATTTCGGCCAAAAACGACAGTGTTACCCCTTATGTTTTTTTTTCAGGTCAAAACTTTGACATCCGATATCTCGGCTCTGGAAGGGTCTAGAGCCTCCATTTTTGCGCGCTGGTCGAAGTCTCGTGGCCCTCTATCAGAATCCAGAGTTTCAAGAAGATCGGAGGGGGTCAAAATTTCGGCCAAAAACGACAGTGTTACCCCTTATGTTTTTTTTTCAGGTCAAAACTTTGACATCCGATATCTCGGCTCTGGAAGGGTCTAGAGCCTCCATTTTTGCGCGCTGGTCGAAGTCTCGTGGCCCTCTGTCAGAATCCAGAATTTCAAGAAGATCGGAGGGGGTCAAAATTTCGGCCAAAAACGACAGTGTTACCCCTTATGTTTTTTTTTCGGGTCAAAACTTTGACATCCGATATCTCGGCTCTGGAAGGGTCTAGAGCCTCCATTTTTGCGCGCTGGTCGAAGTCTCGTGGCTCTCTGTCAGAATCCAGAGTTTCAAGAAGATCGGAGGGGGTCAAAATTTCGGCCAAAAACGACAGTGTTACCCCTTATGTTTTTTTTTCAGATCAAAACTTTGACATCCGATATTTCGGCTCTGGAAGGGTCTAGAGCCTCCATTTTTGCGCGCTGGTCGAAGTCTCGTGGCCCTCTGTCAGAATCCAGAGTTTCAAGAAGATCGGAGGGGGTCAAAATTTCGGCCAAAAACGACAGTGTTACCCCTTATGTTTTTTTTTCGGGTCAAAACTTTGACATCCGATATCTCGGCTCTGGAAGGGTCTAGAGCCTCCATTTTTGCGAGATGGTCGAAGTCTCGTGGCCCTCTGTCAGAATCCAGAGTTTCAAGAAGATCGGAGGGGGTCAAAATTTTGGCCAAAAACGACAGTGTTACCCCTTATGTTTTTTTTTCAGGTCAAAACTTTGACATCCGATATCTCGGCTCTGGAAGGGTCTAGAGCCTCCATTTTTGCGCGCTGGTCGAAGTCTCGTGGCCCTCTGTCAGAATCCAGAGTTTCAAGAAGATCGGAGGGGGTCAAAATTTTGGCCAAAAACGACAGTGTTACCCCTTATGTTTTTTTTTCAGGTCAAAACTTTGACATACGATATCTCGGCTCTGGAAGGGTCTAGAGCCTCCATTTTTGCGCGCTGGTCGAAGTCTCGTGGCCCTCTGTCAGAATCCAGAGTTTCAAGAAGATCGGAGGGGGTCAAAATTTCGGCCAAAAACGACAGTGTTACCCCTTATGTTTTTTTTCAGGTCAAAACTTTGACATCCGATATCTCGGCTCTGGAAGGGTCTAGAGCCTCCATTTTTGCGCGCTGGTCGAAGTCTCGTGGCCCTCTGTCAGAATCCAGAATTTCAAGAAGATCGGAGGGGGTCAAAATTTCGGCCAAAAATGACAGTGTTACCCCTTATGTTTTTTTTTTCGGGTCAAAACTTTGACATCCGATATCTCGGCTCTGGAAGGGTCTAGAGCCTCCATTTTTGCGCGCTGGTCGAAGTCTCGTGGCTCTCTGTCAGAATCCAGAGTTTCAAGAAGATCGGAGGGGGTCAAAATTTCGGCCAAAAACGACAGTGTTACCCCTTATGTTTTTTTTTCAGGTCAAATCTTTGACATCCGATATCTCGGCTCTGGAAGGGTCTAGAGCCTCCATTTTTGCGCGCTGGTCGAAGTCTCGTGGCCCTCTGTCAGAATCCAGAGTTTCAAGAAGATCGGAGGGGGTCAAAATTTTGGCCAAAAACGACAGTGTTACCCCTTATGTTTTTTTTTCAGGTCAAAACTTTGACATCCGATATCTCGGCTCTGGAAGGGTCTAGAGCCTCCATTTTTGCGCGCTGGTCGAAGTCTCGTGGCCCTCTGTCAGAATCCAGAGTTTCAAGAAGATCGGAGGGGGTCAAAATTTCGGCCAAAAACGACAGTGTTACCCCTTATGTTTTTTTTCAGGTCAAAACTTTGACATCCGATATCTCGGCTCTGGAAGGGTCTAGAGCCTCCATTTTTGCGCGCTGGTCGAAGTCTCGTGGCCCTCTGTCAGAATCCAGAATTTCAAGAAGATCGGAGGGGGTCAAAATTTCGGCCAAAAATGACAGTGTTACCCCTTATGTTTTTTTTTTCGGGTCAAAACTTTGACATCCGATATCTCGGCTCTGGAAGGGTCTAGAGCCTCCATTTTTGCGCGCTGGTCGAAGTCTCGTGGCTCTCTGTCAGAATCCAGAGTTTCAAGAAGATCGGAGGGGGTCAAAATTTCGGCCAAAAACGACAGTGTTACCCCTTATGTTTTTTTTTCAGGTCAAAACTTTGACATCCGATATCTCGGCTCTGGAAGGGTCTAGAGCCTCCATTTTTGCGCGCTGGTCGAAGTCTCGTGGCCCTCTGTCAGAATCCAGAGTTTCAAGAAGATCGGAGGGGGTCAAATTTTCGGCCAAAAACGACAGTGTTACCCCTTATGTTTTTTTTTCAGGTCAAAACTTTGACATCCGATATCTCGGCTCTGGAAGGGTCTAGAGCCTCCATTTTTGCGCGCTGGTCGAAGTCTCGTGGCCCTCTGTCAGAATCCAGAGTTTCAAGAAGATCGGAGGGGGTCAAAATTTCGGCCAAAAACGACAGTGTTACCCCTTATGTTTTTTTTTTCAGGTCAAAACTTTGACATCCGATATCTCGGCTCTGGAAGGGTCTAGAGCCTCCATTTTTGCGCGCTGGTCGAAGTCTCGTGGCCCTCTGTCAGAATCCAGAGTTTCAAGAAGATCGGAGGGGGTCAAAATTTCGGCCAAAAACGACAGTGTTACCCCTTATGTTACCCCTTCTTGAAACTCTGGATTCTGACAGAGGGCCACGAGACTTCGACCAGCGCGCAAAAATGGAGGCTCTAGACCCTTCCAGAGCCGAGATATCGGATGTCAAAGTTTTGACCCGAAAAAAAAAACATAAGGGGTAACACTGTCGTTTTTGGCCGAAATTTTGACCTCCTCCGATCTTCTTGAAACTCTGGATTCTGACAGAGGGCCACGAGACTTCGACCAGCGCGCAAAAATGGAGGCTCTAGACCCTTCCAGAGCCGAGATATCGGATGTCAAAGTTTTGACCTGAAAAAAAAAACATAAGGGGTAACACTGTCGTTTTTGGCCGAAATTTTGACCCCCTCCGATCTTCTTCAAACTCTGGATTCTGACAGAGGGCCACGAGACTTCGAACAGCGCGCAAAAATGGAGGCTCTAGACCCTTCCAGAGCCGAGATATCGGATGTCAAAGTTTTGACCTGAAAAAAAAACATAAGGGGTAACACTGTCGTTTTTGGCCGAAATTTTGACCCCCTCAGATCTTCTTGAAACTCTGGATTCTGACAGAGGGCCACAAGACTTCGACCAGCGCGCAAAAATGAAGGCTCTAGACCCTTCCAGAGCCGAGATATCGGATGTCTTACCTGAAAAAAAAAAACATAAGGGGTAACACTGTCGTTTTTGGCCGAAATTTTGACCCCCTCCGATCTTCTTGAAACTCTGGATTCTGACAGAGGGCCACGAGACTTCGACCAGCGCGCAAAAATGGAGGCTCTAGACCCTTCCCAGAGCCGAGATATCGGATGTCAAAGTTTTGACCTGAAAAAAAAAACATAAGGGGTAACACTGTCGTTTTTTGGCCAAATTTTTGACCCCCTCCGATCTTCTTGAAAACTCTGGATTCTGACAGAGGGCCACGAGACTTCGACCAGCAGCGCGCAAAAAATGGAGGCTCTAGACCCTTCCAGAGCCGAGATATCGGATGTCAAAGTTTTGACCTGAAAAAAAAAAACATAAGGGGTAACACTGTCGTTTTTGGCCGAAATTTTGACCCCCTCCGATCTTCTTGAAACTCTGGATTCTGACAGAGGGCCACGAGACTTCGACCAGCGCGCAAAAATGGAGGCTCTAGACCCTTCCAGAGCCGAGATATCGGATGTCAAAGTTTTTACCTGAAAAAAAAACATAAGGGGTAACACTGTCGTTTTTGGCCGAAATGTTGACCCCCTCCGATCTTCTTGAAACTCTGGATTCTGACAGAGGGCCACGAGACTTCGACCAGCGCGCAAAAATGGAGGCTCTAGACCCTTCCAGAGCCGAGATATCGGATGTCAAAGTTTTGACCTGAAAAAAAAAACATAAGGGGTAACACTGTCGTTTTTGGCCGAAATTTTGACCCCCTCCGATCTTCTCGAAACTCTGGATTCTGACAGAGGGCCACGAGACTTAGACCAGCGCGCAAAAATGGAGGCTCTAGACCCTTCCAGAGCCGAGATATCGGATGTCAAAGTTTTGACCTGAAAAAAAAACATAAGGGGTAACACTGTCGTTTTTGGCCGAAATTTTGACCCCCTCCGATCTTCTTGAAACTCTGGATTCTGACAGAGGGCCACGAGACTTCGACCAGCGCGCAAAAATGGAGGCTCTAGACCCTTCCAGAGCCGAGATATCGGATGTCAAAGTTTTGACCTGAAAAAAAAAACATAAGGGGTAACACTGTCGTTTTTGGCCAAAAATTTGACCCCCTCCGATCTTCTTGAAACTCTGGATTCTGACAGAGGGCCACGAGACTTCGACCATCGCGCAAAAATGGAGGCTCTAGACCCTTCCAGAGCCGAGATATCGGATGTAAAAGTTTTGACCCGAAAAAAAAAACATAAGGGGTAACACTGTCGTTTTTGGCCGAAATTTTGACCCCCTCCGATCTTCTTGAAACTCTGGATTCTGACAGAGGGCCACGAGACTTCGACCAGCGCGCAAAAATGGAGGCTCTAGACCCTTCCAGAGCCGAGATATCGGATGTCAAAGTTTTGACCTGAAAAAAAAACATAAGGGGTAACACTGTCGTTTTTGGCCAAAATTTTGACCCCCTCCGATCTTCTTGAAACTCTGGATTCTGACAGAGGGCCACGAGACTTCGACCATCGCGCAAAAATGGAGGCTCTAGACCCTTCCAGAGCCGAGATATCGGATGTCAAAGTTTTGACCCGAAAAAAAAACATAAGGGGTAACACTGTCGTTTTTGGCCGAAATTTTGACCCCCTCCGATCTTCTTGAAACTCTGGATTCTGACAGAGGGCCACGAGACTTCGACCAGCGCGCAAAAATGGAGGCTCTAGACCCTTCCAGAGCCGAGATATCGGATGTCAAAGTTTTGACCTGAAAAAAAAAACATAAGGGGTAACACTGTCGTTTTTGGCCGAAATTTTGACCCCCTCCGATCTTCTCGAAACTCTGGATTCTGACAGAGGGCCACGAGACTTCGACCAGCGCGCAAAAATGGAGGCTCTAGACCCTTCCAGAGCTGAGATATCGGATGTCAAAGTTTTGACCTGAAAAAAAAACATAAGGGGTAACACTGTCGTTTTTGGCCGAAATTTTGACCCCCTCCGATCTTCTTGAAACTCTGGATTCTGACAGAGGGCCACGAGACTTCGACCAGCGCGCAAAAATGGAGGCTCTAGACCCTTCCAGAGCCGAGATATCGGATGTCAAAGTTTTGACCTGAAAAAAAAACATAAGGGGTAACACTGTCGTTTTTGGCCAAAATTTTGACCCCCTCCGATCTTCTTGAAACTCTGGATTCTGACAGAGGGCCACGAGACTTCGACCATCGCGCAAAAATGGAGGCTCTAGACCCTTCCAGAGCCGAGATATCGGATGTCAAAGTTTTGACCCGAAAAAAAAAAACATAAGGGGTAACACTGTCGTTTTTGGCCGAAATTTTGACCCCCTCCGATCTTCTTGAAACTCTGGATTCTGACAGAGGGCCACGAGACTTCGACCAGCGCGCAAAAATGGAGGCTCTAGACCCTTCCAGAGCCGAGATATCGGATGTCAAAGTTTTGACCTGAAAAAAAAACATAAGGGGTAACACTGTCGTTTTTGTCCGAAAATTTGACCCCCTCCGATCTTCTTGAAACTCTGGATTCTGACAGAGGGCCACGAGACTTCGACCAGCGCGCAAAAATGGAGGCTCTAGACCCTTCCAGAGCCGAGATATCGGATGTCAAAGTTTTGACCTGAAAAAAAAACATAAGGGGTAACACTCTCATTTTTGGCCGAAATTTTGACCCCCTCCGATCTTCTTGAAACTCTGGATTCTGACAGAGGGCCACGAGACTTCGACCAGCGCGCAAAAATGGAGGCTCTAGACCCTTCCAGAGCCGAGATATCGGATGTCAAAGTTTTGACCTGAAAAAAAAACATAAGGGGTAACACTGTCGTTTTTGGCCAAAATTTTGACCCCCTCCGATCTTCTTGAAACTCTGGATTCTGACAGAGGGCCACGAGGCTTCGACCATCGCGCAAAAATGGAGGCTCTGGAAGGGCGGAGGGGGTCAAAATTTCGGCCAAAAACGACAGTGTTACCCCTTATGTTTTTTTTTCGGGTCAAAACTTTGACATCCGATATCTCGGCTCTGGAAGGGTCTAGAGCCTCCATTTTTGCGCGATGGTCGAAGTCTCGTGGCCCTCTGTCAGAATCCAGAGTTTCAAGAAGATCGGAGGGGGTCAAAATTTTGGCCAAAAACGACAGTGTTACCCCTTATGTTTTTTTTTTCAGGTCAAAACTTTGACATCCGATATCTCGGCTCTGGAAGGGTCTAGAGCCTCCATTTTTGCGCGCTGGTCGAAGTCTCGTGGCCCTCTGTCAGAATCCAGAGTTTCGAGAAGATCGGAGGGGGTCAAAATTTCGGCCAAAAACGACAGTGTTACCCCTTATGTTTTTTTTTCAGGTCAAAACTTTGACATCCGATATCTCAGCTCTGGAAGGGTCTAGAGCCTCCATTTTTGCGCGCTGGTCGAAGTCTCGTGGCCCTCTGTCAGAATCCAGAGTTTCGAGAAGATCGGAGGGGGTCAAAATTTCGGCCAAAAACGACAGTGTTACCCCTTATGTTTTTTTTTCAGGTCAAAACTTTGACATCCGATATCTCGGCTCTGGAAGGGTCTAGAGCCTCCATTTTTGCGCGCTGGTCGAAGTCTCGTGGCCCTCTGTCAGAATCCAGAGTTTCAAGAAGATCGGAGGGGGTCAAAATTTCGGCCAAAAACGACAGTGTTACCCCTTATGTTTTTTTTTCGGGTCAAAACTTTGACATCCGATATCTCGGCTCTGGAAGGGTCTAGAGCCTCCATTTTTGCGCGCTGGCCGAAGTCTCGTGGCCCTCTGTCAGAATCCAGAGTTTCAAGAAGATCGGAGGGGGTCAAAATTTTGGCCAAAAACGACAGTGTTACCCCTTATGTTTTTTTTTCAGGTCAAAACTTTGACATCCGATATCTCGGCTCTGGAAGGGTCTAGAGCCTCCATTTTTGCGCGCTGGTCGAAGTCTCGTGGCCCTCTGTCAGAATCCAGAGTTTCAAGAAGATCGGAGGGGGTCAAAATTTTGGCCAAAAACGACAGTGTTACCCCTTATGTTTTTTTTTTCAGGTCAAAACTTTGACATCCGATATCTCGGCTCTGGAAGGGTCTAGAGCCTCCATTTTTGCGCGCTGGTCGAAGTCTCGTGGCCCTCTGTCAGAATCCAGAGTTTCAAGAAGATCGGAGGGGGTCAAAATTTCGGCCAAAAACGACAGTGTTACCCCTTATGTTTTTTTTTCAGGTCAAAACTTTGACATCCGATATCTCGGCTCTGGAAGGGTCTAGAGCCTCCATTTTTGCGCGCTGGTCGAAGTCTCGTGGCCCTCTGTCAGAATCCAGAATTTCAAGAAGATCGGAGGGGGTCAAAATTTCGGCCAAAAACGACAGTGTTACCCCTTATGTTTTTTTTTCAGGTCAAAACTTTGACATCCGATATCTCGGCTCTGGAAGGGTCTAGAGCCTCCATTTTTGCGCGCTGGTCGAAGTCTCGTGGCCCTCTGTCAGAATCCAGAGTTTCAAGAAGATCAGAGGGGGTCAAATTTTCGGCCAAAAACGACAGTGTTACCCCTTATGTTTTTTTTTTCAGGTCAAAACTTTGACATCCGATATCTCGGCTCTGGAAGGGTCTAGAGCCTCCATTTTTGCGCGCTGGTCGAAGTCTCGTGGCCCTCTGTCAGAATCCAGAGTTTCAAGAAGATCGGAGGGGGTCAAAATTTCGGCCAAAAACGACAGTGTTACCCCTTATGTTTTTTTTCAGGTCAAAACTTTGACATCCGATATCTCGGCTCTGGAAGGGTCTAGAGCCTCCATTTTTGCGCGCTGGTCTAAGTCTCGTGGCCCTCTGTCAGAATCCAGAGTTTCAAGAAGATCGGAGGGGGTCAAATTTTCGGCCAAAAACGACAGTGTTACCCCTTATGTTTTTTTTTCAGGTCAAAACTTTGACATCCGATATCTCGGCTCTGGAAGGGTCTAGAGCCTCCATTTTTGCGCGCTGGTCGAAGTCTCGTGGCCCTCTGTCAGAATCCAGAGTTTCAAGAAGATCGGAGGGGGTCAAAATTTCGGCCAAAAACGACAGTGTTACCCCTTATGTTTTTTTTTCAGGTCAAAACTTTGACATCCGATATCTCGGCTCTGGAAGGGTCTAGAGCCTCCATTTTTGCGCGCTGGTCGAAGTCTCGTGGCCCTCTATCAGAATCCAGAGTTTCAAGAAGATCGGAGGGGGTCAAAATTTCGGCCAAAAACGACAGTGTTACCCCTTATGTTTTTTTTTCAGGTCAAAACTTTGACATCCGATATCTCGGCTCTGGAAGGGTCTAGAGCCTCCATTTTTGCGCGCTGGTCGAAGTCTCGTGGCCCTCTGTCAGAATCCAGAATTTCAAGAAGATCGGAGGGGGTCAAAATTTCGGCCAAAAACGACAGTGTTACCCCTTATGTTTTTTTTTCGGGTCAAAACTTTGACATCCGATATCTCGGCTCTGGAAGGGTCTAGAGCCTCCATTTTTGCGCGCTGGTCGAAGTCTCGTGGCTCTCTGTCAGAATCCAGAGTTTCAAGAAGATCGGAGGGGGTCAAAATTTCGGCCAAAAACGACAGTGTTACCCCTTATGTTTTTTTTTCAGATCAAAACTTTGACATCCGATATTTCGGCTCTGGAAGGGTCTAGAGCCTCCATTTTTGCGCGCTGGTCGAAGTCTCGTGGCCCTCTGTCAGAATCCAGAGTTTCAAGAAGATCGGAGGGGGTCAAAATTTCGGCCAAAAACGACAGTGTTACCCCTTATGTTTTTTTTTCGGGTCAAAACTTTGACATCCGATATCTCGGCTCTGGAAGGGTCTAGAGCCTCCATTTTTGCGAGATGGTCGAAGTCTCGTGGCCCTCTGTCAGAATCCAGAGTTTCAAGAAGATCGGAGGGGGTCAAAATTTTGGCCAAAAACGACAGTGTTACCCCTTATGTTTTTTTTTCAGGTCAAAACTTTGACATCCGATATCTCGGCTCTGGAAGGGTCTAGAGCCTCCATTTTTGCGCGCTGGTCGAAGTCTCGTGGCCCTCTGTCAGAATCCAGAGTTTCAAGAAGATCGGAGGGGGTCAAAATTTTGGCCAAAAACGACAGTGTTACCCCTTATGTTTTTTTTTCAGGTCAAAACTTTGACATCCGATATCTCGGCTCTGGAAGGGTCTAGAGCCTCCATTTTTGCGCGCTGGTCGAAGTCTCGTGGCCCTCTGTCAGAATCCAGAGTTTCAAGAAGATCGGAGGGGGTCAAAATTTCGGCCAAAAACGACAGTGTTACCCCTTATGTTTTTTTTCAGGTCAAAACTTTGACATCCGATATCTCGGCTCTGGAAGGGTCTAGAGCCTCCATTTTTGCGCGCTGGTCGAAGTCTCGTGGCCCTCTGTCAGAATCCAGAATTTCAAGAAGATCGGAGGGGGTCAAAATTTCGGCCAAAAATGACAGTGTTACCCCTTATGTTTTTTTTTCGGGTCAAAACTTTGACATCCGATATCTCGGCTCTGGAAGGGTCTAGAGCCTCCATTTTTGCGCGCTGGTCGAAGTCTCGTGGCTCTCTGTCAGAATCCAGAGTTTCAAGAAGATCGGAGGGGGTCAAAATTTCGGCCAAAAACGACAGTGTTACCCCTTATGTTTTTTTTTCAGGTCAAAACTTTGACATCCGATATCTCGGCTCTGGAAGGGTCTAGAGCCTCCATTTTTGCGCGCTGGTCGAAGTCTCGTGGCCCTCTGTCAGAATCCAGAGTTTCAAGAAGATCGGAGGGGGTCAAATTTTCGGCCAAAAACGACAGTGTTACCCCTTATGTTTTTTTTTCAGGTCAAAACTTTGACATCCGATATCTCGGCTCTGGAAGGGTCTAGAGCCTCCATTTTTGCGCGCTGGTCGAAGTCTCGTGGCCCTCTGTCAGAATCCAGAGTTTCAAGAAGATCGGAGGGGGTCAAAATTTCGGCCAAAAACGACAGTGTTACCCCTTATGTTTTTTTTTTCAGGTCAAAACTTTGACATCCGATATCTCGGCTCTGGAAGGGTCTAGAGCCTCCATTTTTGCGCGCTGGTCGAAGTCTCGTGGCCCTCTGTCAGAATCCAGAGTTTCAAGAAGATCGGAGGGGGTCAAAATTTCGGCCAAAAACGACAGTGTTACCCCTTATGTTACCCCTTCTTGAAACTCTGGATTCTGACAGAGGGCCACGAGACTTCGACCAGCGCGCAAAAATGGAGGCTCTAGACCCTTCCAGAGCCGAGATATCGGATGTCAAAGTTTTGACCCGAAAAAAAAAACATAAGGGGTAACACTGTCGTTTTTGGCCGAAATTTTGACCTCCTCCGATCTTCTTGAAACTCTGGATTCTGACAGAGGGCCACGAGACTTCGACCAGCGCGCAAAAATGGAGGCTCTAGACCCTTCCAGAGCCGAGATATCGGATGTCAAAGTTTTGACCTGAAAAAAAACATAAGGGGTAACACTGTCGTTTTTGGCCGAAATTTTGACCCCCTCAGATCTTCTTGAAACTCTGGATTCTGACAGAGGGCCACAAGACTTCGACCAGCGCGCAAAAATGAAGGCTCTAGACCCTTCCAGAGCCGAGATATCGGATGTCAAAGTTTTGACCTGAAAAAAAAAACATAAGGGGTAACACTGTCGTTTTTGGCCGAAATTTTGACCCCCTCCGATCTTCTTGAAACTCTGGATTCTGACAGAGGGCCACGAGACTTCGACCAGCGCGCAAAAATGGAGGCTCTAGACCCTTCCAGAGCCGAGATATCGGATGTCAAAGTTTTGACCTGAAAAAAAACATAAGGGGTAACACTGTCGTTTTTGGCCGAAATTTTGACCCCCTCAGATCTTCTTGAAACTCTGGATTCTGACAGAGGGCCACAAGACTTCGACCAGCGCGCAAAAATGAAGGCTCTAGACCCTTCCAGAGCCGAGATATCGGATGTCAAAGTTTTGACCTGAAAAAAAAAACATAAGGGGTAACACTGTCGTTTTTGGCCGAAATTTTGACCCCCTCCGATCTTCTTGAAACTCTGGATTCTGACAGAGGGCCACGAGACTTCGACCAGCGCACAAAAATGGAGGCTCTAGACCCTTCCAGAGCCGAGATATCGGATGTCAAAGTTTTGACCTGAAAAAAAAAACATAAGGGGTAACACTGTCGTTTTTGGCCAAAATTTTGACCCCCTCCGATCTTCTTGAAACTCTGGATTCTGACAGAGGGCCACGAGACTTCGACCAGCGCGCGCAAAAATGGAGGCTCTAGACCCTTCCAGAGCCGAGATATCGGATGTCAAAGTTTTGACCTGAAAAAAAAAACATAAGGGGTAACACTGTCGTTTTTGGCCGAAATTTTGACCCCCTCCGATCTTCTTGAAACTCTGGATTCTGACAGAGGGCCACGAGACTTCGACCAGCGCGCAAAAATGGAGGCTCTAGACCCTTCCAGAGCCGAGATATCGGATGTCAAAGTTTTTACCTGAAAAAAAAAACATAAGGGGTAACACTGTCGTTTTTGGCCGAAATGTTGACCCCCTCCGATCTTCTTGAAACTCTGGATTCTGACAGAGGGCCACGAGACTTCGACCAGCGCGCAAAAATGGAGGCTCTAGACCCTTCCAGAGCCGAGATATCGGATGTCAAAGTTTTGACCTGAAAAAAAAAACATAAGGGGTAACACTGTCGTTTTTGGCCGAAATTTTGACCCCCTCCGATCTTCTCGAAACTCTGGATTCTGACAGAGGGCCACGAGACTTCGACCAGCGCGCAAAAATGGAGGCTCTAGACCCTTCCAGAGCCGAGATATCGGATGTCAAAGTTTTGACCTGAAAAAAAAAAACATAAGGGGTAACACTGTCGTTTTTGGCCGAAATTTTGACCCCCTCCGATCTTCTTGAAACTCTGGATTCTGACAGAGGGCCACGAGACTTCGACCAGCGCGCAAAAATGGAGGCTCTAGACCCTTCCAGAGCCGAGATATCGGATGTCAAAGTTTTGACCTGAAAAAAAAAACATAAGGGGTAACACTGTCGTTTTTGGCCAAAAATTTGACCCCCTCCGATCTTCTTGAAACTCTGGATTCTGACAGAGGGCCACGAGACTTCGACCATCGCGCAAAAATGGAGGCTCTAGACCCTTCCAGAGCCGAGATATCGGATGTAAAAGTTTTGACCCGAAAAAAAAACATAAGGGGTAACACTGTCGTTTTTGGCCGAAATTTTGACCCCCTCCGATCTTCTTGAAACTCTGGATTCTGACAGAGGGCCACGAGACTTCGACCAGCGCGCAAAAATGGAGGCTCTAGACCCTTCCAGAGCCGAGATATCGGATGTCAAAGTTTTGACCTGAAAAAAAAAACATAAGGGGTAACACTGTCGTTTTTGGCCAAAATTTTGACCCCCTCCGATCTTCTTGAAACTCTGGATTCTGACAGAGGGCCACGAGACTTCGACCATCGCGCAAAAATGGAGGCTCTAGACCCTTCCAGAGCCGAGATATCGGATGTCAAAGTTTTGACCCGAAAAAAAAACATAAGGGGTAACACTGTCGTTTTTGGCCGAAATTTTGACCCCCTCCGATCTTCTTGAAACTCTGGATTCTGACAGAGGGCCACGAGACTTCGACCAGCGCGCAAAAATGGAGGCTCTAGACCCTTCCAGAGCCGAGATATCGGATGTCAAAGTTTTGACCTGAAAAAAAAAAACATAAGGGGTAACACTGTCGTTTTTGGCCGAAATTTTGACCCCCTCCGATCTTCTCGAAACTCTGGATTCTGACAGAGGGCCACGAGACTTCGACCAGCGCGCAAAAATGGAGGCTCTAGACCCTTCCAGAGCTGAGATATCGGATGTCAAAGTTTTGACCTGAAAAAAAAACATAAGGGGTAACACTGTCGTTTTTGGCCGAAATTTTGACCCCCTCCGATCTTCTTGAAACTCTGGATTCTGACAGAGGGCCACGAGACTTCGACCAGCGCGCAAAAATGGAGGCTCTAGACCCTTCCAGAGCCGAGATATCGGATGTCAAAGTTTTGACCTGAAAAAAAAACATAAGGGGTAACACTGTCGTTTTTGGCCAAAATTTTGACCCCCTCCGATCTTCTTGAAACTCTGGATTCTGACAGAGGGCCACGAGACTTCGACCATCGCGCAAAAATGGAGGCTCTAGACCCTTCCAGAGCCGAGATATCGGATGTCAAAGTTTTGACCCGAAAAAAAAACATAAGGGGTAACACTGTCGTTTTTGGCCGAAATTTTGACCCCCTCCGATCTTCTTGAAACTCTGGATTCTGACAGAGGGCCACGAGACTTCGACCAGCGCGCAAAAATGGAGGCTCTAGACCCTTCCAGAGCCGAGATATCGGATGTCAAAGTTTTGACCTGAAAAAAAAACATAAGGGGTAACACTGTCGTTTTTGGCCGAAAATTTGACCCCCTCCGATCTTCTTGAAACTCTGGATTCTGACAGAGGGCCACGAGACTTCGACCAGCGCGCAAAAATGGAGGCTCTAGACCCTTCCAGAGCCGAGATATCGGATGTCAAAGTTTTGACCTGAAAAAAAAAACATAAGGGGTAACACTCTCATTTTTGGCCGAAATTTTGACCCCCTCCGATCTTCTTGAAACTCTGGATTCTGACAGAGGGCCACGAGACTTCGACCAGCGCGCAAAAATGGAGGCTCTAGACCCTTCCAGAGCCGAGATATCGGATGTCAAAGTTTTGACCTGAAAAAAAAACATAAGGGGTAACACTGTCGTTTTTGGCCAAAATTTTGACCCCCTCCGATCTTCTTGAAACTCTGGATTCTGACAGAGGGCCACGAGGCTTCGACCATCGCGCAAAAATGGAGGCTCTGGAAGGGCGGAGGGGGTCAAAATTTCGGCCAAAAACGACAGTGTTACCCCTTAGGTTTTTTTTTCGGGTCAAAACTTTGACATCCGATATCTCGGCTCTGGAAGGGTCTAGAGCCTCCATTTTTGCGCGATGGTCGAAGTCTCGTGGCCCTCTGTCAGAATCCAGAGTTTCAAGAAGATCGGAGGGGGTCAAAATTTTGGCCAAAAACGACAGTGTTACCCCTTATGTTTTTTTTTTCAGGTCAAAACTTTGACATCCGATATCTCGGCTCTGGAAGGGTCTAGAGCCTCCATTTTTGCGCGCTGGTCGAAGTCTCGTGGCCCTCTGTCAGAATCCAGAGTTTCAAGAAGATCGGAGGGGGTCAAAATTTCGGCCAAAAACGACAGTGTTACCCCTTATGTTTTTTTTTCAGGTCAAAACTTTGACATCCGATATCTCGGCTCTGGAAGGGTCTAGAGCCTCCATTTTTGCGCGCTGGTCGAAGTCTCGTGGCCCTCTGTCAGAATCCAGAGTTTCAAGAAGATCGGAGGGGGTCAAAATTTCGGCCAAAAACGACAGTGTTACCCCTTATGTTTTTTTTTCAGGTCAAAACTTTGACATCCGATATCTCAGCTCTGGAAGGGTCTAGAGCCTCCATTTTTGCGCGCTGGTCGAAGTCTCGTGGCCCTCTGTCAGAATCCAGAGTTTCGAGAAGATCGGAGGGGGTCAAAATTTCGGCCAAAAACGACAGTGTTACCCCTTATGTTTTTTTTTCAGGTCAAAACTTTGACATCCGATATCTCGGCTCTGGAAGGGTCTAGAGCCTCCATTTTTGCGCGCTGGTCGAAGTCTCGTGGCCCTCTGTCAGAATCCAGAGTTTCAAGAAGATCGGAGGGGGTCAAAATTTCGGCCAAAAACGACAGTGTTACCCCTTATGTTTTTTTTTCGGGTCAAAACTTTGACATCCGATATCTCGGCTCTGGAAGGGTCTAGAGCCTCCATTTTTGCGCGCTGGCCGAAGTCTCGTGGCCCTCTGTCAGAATCCAGAGTTTCAAGAAGATCGGAGGGGGTCAAAATTTCGGCCAAAAACGACAGTGTTACCCCTTATGTTTTTTTTTCAGGTCAAAACTTTGACATCCGATATCTCGGCTCTGGAAGGGTCTAGAGCCTCCATTTTCGCGCGCTGGTCGAAGTCTCGTGGCCCTCTGTCAGAATCCAGAGTTTCAAGAAGATCGGAGGGGGTCAAAATTTCGGCCAAAAACGACAGTGTTACCCCTTATGTTTTTTTTTCGGGTCAAAACTTTTACACCCGATATCTCGGCTCTGGAAGGGTCTAGAGCCTTCATTTTTGCGCGATGGTCGAAGTCTCGTGGCCCTCTGTCAGAATCCAGAGTTTCAAGAAGATCGGAGGGGGTCAAATTTTTGGCCAAAAACGACAGTGTTACCCCTTATGTTTTTTTTTTCAGGTCAAAACTTTGACATCCGATATCTCGGCTCTGGAAGGGTCTAGAGCCTCCATTTTTGCGCGCTGGTCGAAGTCTCGTGGCCCTCTGTCAGAATCCAGAGTTTCAAGAAGATCGGAGGGGGTCAAAATTTCGGCCAAAAACGACAGTGTTACCCCTTATGTTTTTTTTTCAGGTCAAAACTTTGACATCCGATATCTCGGCTCTGGAAGGGTCTAGAGCCTCCATTTTTGCGCGCTGGTCGAAGTCTCGTGGCCCTCTGTCAGAATCCAGAGTTTCGAGAAGATCGGAGGGGGTCAAAATTTCGGCCAAAAACGACAGTGTTACCCCTTATGTTTTTTTTTCAGGTCAAAACTTTGACATCCGATATCTCGGCTCTGGAAGGGTCTAGAGCCTCCATTTTTGCGCGCTGGTCGAAGTCTCGTGGCCCTCTGTCAGAATCCAGAGTTTCAAGAAGATCGGAGGGGGTCAAAATTTCGGCCAAAAACGACAGTGTTACCCCTTATGTTTTTTTTTTCAGGTCAAAACTTTGACATCCGATATCTCGGCTCTGGAAGGGTCTAGAGCCTCCATTTTTGCGCGCTGGTCGAAGTCTCGTGGCCCTCTGTCAGAATCCAGAGTTTCAAGAAGATCGGAGGGGGTCAAAATTTCGGCCAAAAACGACAGTGTTACCCCTTATGTTTTTTTTTCAGGTCAAAACTTTGACATCCGATATCTCGGCTCTGGAAGGGTCTAGAGCCTCCATTTTTGCGCGCTGGTCGAAGTCTCGTGGCCCTCTGTCAGAATCCAGAGTTTCAAGAAGATCGGAGGGGGTCAAAATTTCGGCCAAAAACGACAGTGTTACCCCTTATGTTTTTTTTTTCAGGTCAAAACTTTGACATCCGATATCTCGGCTCTGGAAGGGTCTAGAGCCTCCATTTTTGCGCGCTGGTCGAAGTCTCGTGGCCCTCTGTCAGAATCCAGAGTTTCAAGAAGATCGGAGGGGGTCTAAATTTCGGCCAAAAACGACAGTGTTACCCCTTATGTTTTTTTTTTCGGGTCAAAACTTTGACGTCCGATATCTCGGCTCTGGAAGGGTCTAGAGCCTCCATTTTTGCGCGCTGGTCGAAGTCTCGTGGCCCTCTGTCAGAATCCAGAGTTTCAAGAAGATCGGAGGGGGTCAAAATTTCGGCCAAAAACGACAGTGTTACCCCTTATGTTTTTTTTTCAGGTCAAAACTTTGACATCCGATATCTCAGCTCTGGAAGGGTCTAGAGCCTCCATTTTTGCGCGCTGGTCGAAGTCTCGTGGCCCTCTGTCAGAATCCAGAGTTTCGAGAAGATCGGAGGGGGTCAAAATTTCGGCCAAAAACGACAGTGTTACCCCTTATGTTTTTTTTTCAGGTCAAAACTTTGACATCCGATATCTCGGCTCTGGAAGGGTCTAGAGCCTCCATTTTTGCGCGCTGGTCGAAGTCTCGTGGCCCTCTGTCAGAATCCAGAGTTTCAAGAAGATCGGAGGGGGTCAAAATTTCGGCCAAAAACGACAGTGTTACCCCTTATGTTTTTTTTTCGGGTCAAAACTTTGACATCCGATATCTCGGCTCTGGAAGGGTCTAGAGCCTCCATTTTTGCGCGCTGGCCGAAGTCTCGTGGCCCTCTGTCAGAATCCAGAGTTTCAAGAAGATCGGAGGGGGTCAAAATTTTGGCCAAAAACGACAGTGTTACCCCTTATGTTTTTTTTTCAGGTCAAAACTTTGACATCCGATATCTCGGCTCTGGAAGGGTCTAGAGCCTCCATTTTCGCGCGCTGGTCGAAGTCTCGTGGCCCTCTGTCAGAATCCAGAGTTTCAAGAAGATCGGAGGGGGTCAAAATTTCGGCCAAAAACGACAGTGTTACCCCTTATGTTTTTTTTTCGGGTCAAAACTTTTACACCCGATATCTCGGCTCTGGAAGGGTCTAGAGCCTTCATTTTTGCGCGATGGTCGAAGTCTCGTGGCCCTCTGTCAGAATCCAGAGTTTCAAGAAGATCGGAGGGGGTCAAATTTTTGGCCAAAAACGACAGTGTTACCCCTTATGTTTTTTTTTTCAGGTCAAAACTTTGACATCCGATATCTCGGCTCTGGAAGGGTCTAGAGCCTCCATTTTTGCGCGCTGGTCGAAGTCTCGTGGCCCTCTGTCAGAATCCAGAGTTTCAAGAAGATCGGAGGGGGTCAAAATTTCGGCCAAAAACGACAGTGTTACCCCTTATGTTTTTTTTTCAGGTCAAAACTTTGACATCCGATATCTCGGCTCTGGAAGGGTCTAGAGCCTCCATTTTTGCGCGCTGGTCGAAGTCTCGTGGCCCTCTGTCAGAATCCAGAGTTTCGAGAAGATCGGAGGGGGTCAAAATTTCGGCCAAAAACGACAGTGTTACCCCTTATGTTTTTTTTTCAGGTCAAAACTTTGACATCCGATATCTCGGCTCTGGAAGGGTCTAGAGCCTCCATTTTTGCGCGCTGGTCGAAGTCTCGTGGCCCTCTGTCAGAATCCAGAGTTTCAAGAAGATCGGAGGGGGTCAAAATTTCGGCCAAAAACGACAGTGTTACCCCTTATGTTTTTTTTTCAGGTCAAAACTTTGACATCCGATATCTCGGCTCTGGAAGGGTCTAGAGCCTCCATTTTTGCGCGCTGGTCGAAGTCTCGTGGCCCTCTGTCAGAATCCAGAGTTTCAAGAAGATCGGAGGGGGTCAAAATTTCGGCCAAAAACGACAGTGTTACCCCTTATGTTTTTTTTTCAGGTCAAAACTTTGACATCCGATATCTCGGCTCTGGAAGGGTCTAGAGCCTCCATTTTTGCGCGCTGGTCGAAGTCTCGTGGCCCTCTGTCAGAATCCAGAGTTTCAAGAAGATCGGAGGGGGTCAAAATTTCGGCCAAAAACGACAGTGTTACCCCTTATGTTTTTTTTTTCAGGTCAAAACTTTGACATCCGATATCTCGGCTCTGGAAGGGTCTAGAGCCTCCATTTTTGCGCGCTGGTCGAAGTCTCGTGGCCCTCTGTCAGAATCCAGAGTTTCAAGAAGATCGGAGGGGGTCTAAATTTCGGCCAAAAACGACAGTGTTACCCCTTATGTTTTTTTTTCGGGTCAAAACTTTGACGTCCGATATCTCGGCTCTGGAAGGGTCTAGAGCCTCCATTTTTGCGCGCTGGTCGAGGTCTCGTGGCCCTCTGTCAGAATCCAGAGTTTCAAGAAGATCGGAGGGGGTCAAAATTTCGGCCAAAAACGACAGTGTTACCCCTTATGTTTTTTTTTTCAGGTCAAAACTTTGACATCCGATATCTCGGCTCTGGAAGGGTCTAGAGCCTCCATTTTTGCGCGCTGGTCGAAGTCTTGTGGCCCTCTGTCAGAATCCAGAGTTTCAAGAAGATCGGAGGGGGTCAAATTTTCGGCCAAAAACGACAGTGTTACCCCTTATGTTTTTTTTTCAGGTCAAAACTTTGACATCCGATATCTCGGCTCTGGAAGGGTCTAGAGCCTCCATTTTTGCGCGCTGGTCGAAGTCTCGTGGCCCTCTGTCAGAATCCAGAGTTTCAAGAAGATCGGAGGGGGTCAAAATTTCGGCCAAAAACGACAGTGTTACCCCTTATGTTTTTTTTTCGGGTCAAAACTTTGACATCCGATATCTCGGCTCTGGAAGGGTCTAGAGCCTCCATTTTTGCGCGATGGTCGAAGTCTCGTGGCCCTCTGTCAGAATCCAGAGTTTCAAGAAGATCGGAGGGGGTCAAAATTTTGGCCAAAAACGACAGTGTTACCCCTTATGTTTTTCTTTTCAGGTCAAAACTTTGACATCCGATATCTCGGCTCTGGAAGGGTCTAGAGCCTCCATTTTTGCGCGCTGGTCGAAGTTTCGTGGCCCTCTGTCAGAATCCAGAGTTTCAAGAAGATCGGAGGGGGTCAAAATTTCGGCCAAAAACGACAGTGTTACCCCTTATGTTTTTTTTTTCAGGTCAAAACTTTGACATCCGATATCTCGGCTCTGGAAGGGTCTAGAGCCTCCATTTTTGCGCGCTGGTCGAAGTCTCGTGGCCCTCTGTCAGAATCCAGAGTTTCAAGAAGATCGGAGGGGGTCAAAATTTCGGCCAAAAACGACAGTGTTACCCCTTATGTTTTTTTTTCGGGTCAAAACTTTGACATCCGATATCTCGGCTCTGGAAGGGTCTAGAGCCTCCATTTTTGCGCGATGGTCGAAGCCTCGTGGCCCTCTGTCAGAATCCAGAGTTTCAAGAAGATCGGAGGGGGTCAAAATTTTGGCCAAAAACGACAGTGTTACCCCTTATGTTTTTTTTTCAGGTCAAAACTTTGACATCCGATATCTCGGCTCTGGAAGGGTCTAGAGCCTCCATTTTTGCGCGCTGGTCGAAGTCTCGTGGCCCTCTGTCAGAATCCAGAGTTTCAAGAAGATCGGAGGGGGTCAAAATTTCGGCCAAAAACGACAGTGTTACCCCTTATGTTTTTTTTTCAGGTCAAAACTTTGACATCCGATATCTCGGCTCTGGAAGGGTCTAGAGCCTCCATTTTTGCGCGCTGGTCGAAGTCTCGTGGCCCTCTGTCAGAATCCAGAGTTTCAAGAAGATCGGAGGGGGTCAAAATTTCGGCCAAAAACGACAGTGTTACCCCTTATGTTTTTTTTTCGGGTCAAAACTTTGACGTCCGATATCTCGGCTCTGGAAGGGTCTAGAGCCTCCATTTTTGCGCGCTGGTCGAGGTCTCGTGGCCCTCTGTCAGAATCCAGAGTTTCAAGAAGATCGGAGGGGGTCAAAATTTCGGCCAAAAACGACAGTGTTACCCCTTATGTTTTTTTTTTTTCAGGTCAAAACTTTGACATCCGATATCTCGGCTCTGGAAGGGTCTAGAGCCTCCATTTTTGCGCGCTGGTCGAAGTCTCGTGGCCCTCTGTCAGAATCCGGAGTTTCAAGAAGATCGGAGGGGGTCAAATTTTCGGCCAAAAACGACAGTGTTACCCCTTATGTTTTTTTTTTTCAGGTCAAAACTTTGACATCCGATATCTCGGCTCTGGAAGGGTCTAGAGCCTCCATTTTTGCGCGCTGGTCGAAGTCTCGTGGCCCTCTGTCAGAATCCAGAGTTTCAAGAAGATCGGAGGGGGTCAAAATTTCGGCCAAAAACGACAGTGTTACCCCTTATGTTTTTTTTTCGGGTCAAAACTTTGACATCCGATATCTCGGCTCTGGAAGGGTCTAGAGCCTCCATTTTTGCGCGATGGTCGAAGTCTCGTGGCCCTCTGTCAGAATCCAGAGTTTCAAGAAGATCGGAGGGGGTCAAAATTTTGGCCAAAAACGACAGTGTTACCCCTTATGTTTTTTTTTCAGGTCAAAACTTTGACATCCGATATCTCGGCTCTGGAAGGGTCTAGAGCCTCCATTTTTGCGCGCTGGTCGAAGTTTCGTGGCCCTCTGTCAGAATCCAGAGTTTCAAGAAGATCGGAGGGGGTCAACATTTCGGCCAAAAACGACAGTGTTACCCCTTATGTTTTTTTTCAGGTCAAAACTTTGACATCCGATATCTCGGCTCTGGAAGGGTCTAGAGCCTCCATTTTTGCGCGCTGGTCGAAGTCTCGTGGCCCTCTGTCAGAACCCAGAGTTTCAAGAAGATCGGAGGGGGTCAAAATTTCGGCCAAAAATGACAGTGTTACCCCTTATGTTTTTTTTTCGGGTCAAAACTTTGACATCCGATATCTCGGCTCTGGAAGGGTCTAGAGCCTCCATTTTTGCGCGATGGTCGAAGTCTCGTGGCCCTCTGTCAGAATCCAGAGTTTCAAGAAGATCGGAAGGGGTCAAAATTTTGGCCAAAAACGACAGTGTTACCCCTTATGTTTTTTTTTTCAGGTCAAAACTTTGACATCCGATATCTCGGCTCTGGAAGGGTCTAGAGCCTCCATTTTTGCGCGCTGGTCGAAGTCTCGTGGCCCTCTGTCAGAATCCAGAGTTTCAAGAAGATCGGAGGGGGTCAAAATTTCGGCCAAAAACGACAGTGTTACCCCTTATGTTTTTTTTTTCAGGTCAAAACTTTGACATCCGATATCTCGGCTCTGGAAGGGTCTAGAGCCTCCATTTTTGCGCGCTGGTCGAAGTCTCGTGGCCCTCTGTCAGAATCCAGAGTTTCAAGAAGATCGGAGGGGGTCAAAATTTCGGCCAAAAACGACAGTGTTACCCCTTATGTTACCCCTTCTTGAAACTCTGGATTCTGACAGAGGGCCACGAGACTTCGACCAGCGCGCAAAAATGGAGGCTCTAGACCCTTCCAGAGCCGAGATATCGGATGTCAAAGTTTTGACCTGAAAAAAAAACATAAGGGGTAACACTGTCGTTTTTGGCCGAAATGTTGACCCCCTCCGATCTTCTTGAAACTCTGGATTCTGACAGAGGGCCACGAAACTTCGACCAGCGCGCAAAAATGGAGGCTCTAGACCCTTCCAGAGCCGAGATATCGGATGTCAAAGTTTTGACCTGAAAAGAAAAACATAAGGGGTAACACTGTCGTTTTTGGCCAAAATTTTGACCCCCTCCGATCTTCTTGAAACTCTGGATTCTGACAGAGGGCCACGAGACTTCGACCATCGCGCAAAAATGGAGGCTCTAGACCCTTCCAGAGCCGAGATATCGGATGTCAAAGTTTTGACCCGAAAAAAAAACATAAGGGGTAACATTGTCGTTTTTGGCCGAAATTTTGACCCCCTCCGATCTTCTTGAAACTCTGGATTCTGACAGACGGCCACGAGACTTCGACCAGCGCGCAAAAATGGAGGCTCTAGACCCTTCCAGAGCCGAGATATCGGATGTCAAAGTGTTGACCTGAAAAAAAAACATAAGGGGTAACACTGTCGTTTTTGGCCGAAAATTTGACCCCCTCCGATCTTCTTGAAACTCTGGACTATGACAGAGGGCCACAAGACTTCGACCAGCGCGCAAAAATGGAGGCTCTAGACCCTTCCAGAGCCGAGATATCGGATGTCAAAGTTTTGACCTGAAAAAAAAACATAAGGGGTAACACTGTCGTTTTTGGCCGAAATTTTGACCCCCTCCGATCTTCTTGAAACTCTGGATTCTGACAGAGGGCCACGAGACCTCGACCAGCGCGCAAAAATGGAGGCTCTAGACCCTTCCAGAGCCGAGATATCGGACGTCAAAGTTTTGACCCGAAAAAAAAACATAAGGGGTAACACTGTCGTTTTTGGCCGAAATTTAGACACCCTCCGATCTTCTTGAAACTCTAGATTTTGACAGAGGGCCACGAGACTTCGACCAGCGCGCAAAAATGGAGGCTCTAGACCCTTCCAGAGCCGAGATATCGGATGTCAAAGTTTTGACCTGAAAAAAAACATAAGGGGTAACACTGTCGTTTTTGGCCGAAATTTTGACCCCCTCCGATCTTCTTGAAACTCTGGATTCTGACAGAGGGCCACGAGACTTCGACCAGCGCGCAAAAATGGAGGCTCTAGACCCTTCCAGAGCCGAGATATCGGATGTCAAAGTTTTGACCTGAAAAAAAAACATAAGGGGTAACACTGTCGTTTTTGGCCGAAATTTTGACCCCCTCCGATCTTCTTGAAACTCTGGATTCTGACAGAGGGCCACGAGACTTTGACCAGCGCGCAAAAATGGAGGCTCTAGACCCTTCCAGAGCCGAGATATCGGATGTCAAAGTTTTGACCTGAAAAAAAAACATAAGGGGTAACACTGTCGTTTTTGGCCGAAATTTTGACCCCCTCCGATCTTCTTGAAACTCTGGATTCTGACAGAGGGCCACGAGACTTCGACCAGCGCGCAAAAATGGAGGCTCTAGACCCTTCCAGAGCCGAGATATCGGATGTCAAAGTTTTGACCTGA
The DNA here is from genome assembly GCA_038021265.1 of Cyprinella venusta. NCBI lineage: Eukaryota > Metazoa > Chordata > Actinopteri > Cypriniformes > Leuciscidae > Cyprinella > Cyprinella venusta. Next base: position 25,098,654 of record CM075879.1, read on the forward strand.
AAAAAAAACATAAGGGGTAACACTGTCGTTTTTGGCCGAAATGTTGACCCCCTCCGATCTTCTTGAAACTCTGGATTCTGACAGAGGGCCACGAGACTTCGACCAGCGCGCAAAAATGGAGGCTCTAGACCCTTCCAGAGCCGAGATATCGGATGTCAAAGTTTTGACCTGAAAAAAAAACATAAGGGGTAACACTGTCGTTTTTGGCCGAAATTTTGACCCCCTCCGATCTTCTCGAAACTCTGGATTCTGACAGAGGGCCACGAGACTTCGGCCAGCGCGCAAAAATGGAGGCTCTAGACCCTTCCAGAGCCGAGATATCGGATGTCAAAGTTTTGACCTGAAAAAAAAAACATAAGGGGTAACACTGTCGTTTTTGGCCGAAATTTTGACCCCCTCCGATCTTCTTGAAACTCTGGATTCTGACAGAGGGCCACGAGACTTCGACCAGCGCGCAAAAATGGAGGCTCTAGACCCTTCCAGAGCCGAGATATCGGATGTCAAAGTTTTGACCTGAAAAAAAAAAAAACATAAGGGGTAACACTGTCGTTTTTGGCCAAAAATTTGACCCCCTCCGATCTTCTTGAAACTCTGGATTCTGACAGAGGGCCACGAGACTTCGACCAGCGCGCAAACATGGAGGCTCTAGACCCTTCCAGAGCCGAGATATCGGATGTCAAAGTTTTGACCTGAAAAAAAAAACATAAGGGGTAACACTGTCGTTTTTGGCCAAAATTTTGACCCCCTCCGATCTTCTTGAAACTCTGGATTCTGACAGAGGGCCACGAGACTTCGACCAGCGTGCAAAAATGGAGGCTCTAGACCCTTCCAGAGCCGAGATATCGGATGTCAAAGTTTTGACCCGAAAAAAAAACATAAGGGGTAACACTGTCGTTTTTGGCCGAAATTTTGACCCCCTCCGATCTTCTTGAAACTCTGGATTCTGACAGAGGGCCACGAGACTTCGACCAGCGCGCAAAAATGGAGGCTCTAGACCCTTCCAGAGCCGAGATATCGGATGTCAAAGTTTTGACCTGAAAAAAAAACATAAGGGGTAACACTGTCGTTTTTGGCCAAAATGTTGACCCCCTCCGATCTTCTTGAAACTCTGGATTCTGACAGAGGGCCACGAGACTTCGACCAGCGCGCAAAAATGGAGGCTCTAGACCCTTCCAGAGCCGAGATATCGGATGTCAAAGTTTTGACCTGAAAAAAAAACATAAGGGGTAACACTGTCGTTTTTGGCCGAAATGTTGACCCCCTCCGATCTTCTTGAAACTCTGGATTCTGACAGAGGGCCACGAGACTTCGACCAGCGCGCAAAAATGGAGGCTCTAGACCCTTCCAGAGCCGAGATATCGGATGTCAAAGTTTTGACCTGAAAAAAAAAACATAAGGGGTAACACTGTCGTTTTTGGCCGAAATTTTGACCCCCTCCGATCTTCTCGAAACTCTGGATTCTGACAGAGGGCCACGAGACTTCGGCCAGCGCGCAAAAATGGAGGCTCTAGACCCTTCCAGAGCCGAGATATCGGATGTCAAAGTTTTGACCTGAAAAAAAAAACATAAGGGGTAACACTGTCGTTTTTGGCCGAAATTTTGACCCCCTCCGATCTTCTTGAAACTCTGGATTCTGACAGAGGGCCACGAGACTTCGACCAGCGCGCAAAAATGGAGGCTCTAGACCCTTCCAGAGCCGAGATATCGGATGTCAAAGTTTTGACCTGAAAAAAAAAAAACATAAGGGGTAACACTGTCGTTTTTGGCCAAAAATTTGACCCCCTCCGATCTTCTTGAAACTCTGGATTCTGACAGAGGGCCACGAGACTTCGACCAGCGCGCAAAAATGGAGGCTCTAGACCCTTCCAGAGCCGAGATATCGGATGTAAAAGTTTTGACCCGAAAAAAAAACATAAGGGGTAACACTGTCGTTTTTGGCCGAAATTTTGACCCCCTCCGATCTTCTTGAAACTCTGGATTCTGACAGAGGGCCACGAGACTTCGACCAGCGCGCAAAAATGGAGGCTCTAGACCCTTCCAGAGCCGAGATATCGGATGTCAAAGTTTTGACCTGAAAAAAAACATAAGGGGTAACACTGTCGTTTTTGGCCGAAATTTTGACCCCCTCAGATCTTCTTGAAACTCTGGATTCTGACAGAGGGCCACAAGACTTCGACCAGCGCGCAAAAATGAAGGCTCTAGACCCTTCCAGAGCCGAGATATCGGATGTCAAAGTTTTGACCTGAAAAAAAAAACATAAGGGGTAACACTGTCGTTTTTGGCCGAAATTTTGACCCCCTCCGATCTTCTTGAAACTCTGGATTCTGACAGAGGGCCACGAGACTTCGACCAGCGCGCAAAAATGGAGGCTCTAGACCCTTCCAGAGCCGAGATATCGGATGTCAAAGTTTTGACCTGAAAAAAAAAACATAAGGGGTAACACTGTCGTTTTTGGCCAAAATTTTGACCCCCTCCGATCTTCTTGAAACTCTGGATTCTGACAGAGGGCCACGAGACTTCGACCAGCGCGCGCAAAAATGGAGGCTCTAGACCCTTCCAGAGCCGAGATATCGGATGTCAAAGTTTTGACCTGAAAAAAAAAACATAAGGGGTAACACTGTCGTTTTTGGCCGAAATTTTGACCCCCTCCGATCTTCTTGAAACTCTGGATTCTGACAGAGGGCCACGAGACTTCGACCAGCGCGCAAAAATGGAGGCTCTAGACCCTTCCAGAGCCGAGATATCGGATGTCAAAGTTTTTACCTGAAAAAAAAACATAAGGGGTAACACTGTCGTTTTTGGCCGAAATGTTGACCCCCTCCGATCTTCTTGAATTTCTGGATTCTGACAGAGGGCCAAGAGACTTCGACCAGCGCGCAAAAATGGAGGCTCTAGACCCTTCCAGAGCCGAGATATCGGATGTCAAAGTTTTGACCTGAAAAAAAAAAACATAAGGGGTAACACTGTCGTTTTTGGCCGAAATTTTGACCCCCTCCGATCTTCTCGAAACTCTGGATTCTGACAGAGGGCCACGAGACTTCGACCAGCGCGCAAAAATGGAGGCTCTAGACCCTTCCAGAGCCGAGATATCGGATGTCAAAGTTTTGACCTGAAAAAAAAACATAAGGGGTAACACTGTCGTTTTTGGCCGAAATTTTGACCCCCTCCGATCTTCTTGAAACTCTGGATTCTGACAGAGGGCCACGAGACTTCGACCAGCGCGCAAAAATGGAGGCTCTAGACCCTTCCAGAGCCGAGATATCGGATGTCAAAGTTTTGACCTGAAAAAAAAAAAACATAAGGGGTAACACTGTCGTTTTTGGCCAAAAATTTGACCCCCTCCGATCTTCTTGAAACTCTGGATTCTGACAGAGGGCCACGAGACTTCGACCATCGCGCAAAAATGGAGGCTCTAGACCCTTCCAGAGCCGAGATATCGGATGTAAAAGTTTTGACCCGAAAAAAAAACATAAGGGGTAACACTGTCGTTTTTGGCCGAAATTTTGACCCCCTCCGATCTTCTTGAAACTCTGGATTCTGACAGAGGGCCACGAGACTTCGACCAGCGCGCAAAAATGGAGGCTCTAGACCCTTCCAGAGCCGAGATATCGGATGTCAAAGTTTTGACCTGAAAAAAAAACATAAGGGGTAACACTGTCGTTTTTGGCCAAAATTTTGACCCCCTCCGATCTTCTTGAAACTCTGGATTCTGACAGAGGGCCACGAGACTTCGACCATCGCGCAAAAATGGAGGCTCTAGACCCTTCCAGAGCCGAGATATCGGATGTCAAAGTTTTGACCCGAAAAAAAAACATAAGGGGTAACACTGTCGTTTTTGGCCGAAATTTTGACCCCCTCCGATCTTCTTGAAACTCTGGATTCTGACAGAGGGCCACGAGACTTCGACCAGCGCGCAAAAATGGAGGCTCTAGACCCTTCCAGAGCCGAGATATCGGATGTCAAAGTTTTGACCTGAAAAAAAACATAAGGGGTAACACTGTCGTTTTTGGCCGAAATTTTGACCCCCTCCGATCTTCTCGAAACTCTGGATTCTGACAGAGGGCCACGAGACTTCGACCAGCGCGCAAAAATGGAGGCTCTAGACCCTTCCAGAGCTGAGATATCGGATGTCAAAGTTTTGACCTGAAAAAAAACATAAGGGGTAACACTGTCGTTTTTGGCCGAAATTTTGACCCCCTCCGATCTTCTTGAAACTCTGGATTCTGACAGAGGGCCACGAGACTTCGACCAGCGCGCAAAAATGGAGGCTCTAGACCCTTCCAGAGCCGAGATATCGGATGTCAAAGTTTTGACCTGAAAAAAAAAACATAAGGGGTAACACTGTCGTTTTTGGCCAAAATTTTGACCCCCTCCGATCTTCTTGAAACTCTGGATTCTGACAGAGGGCCACGAGACTTCGACCATCGCGCAAAAATGGAGGCTCTAGACCCTTCCAGAGCCGAGATATCGGATGTCAAAGTTTTGACCCGAAAAAAAAACATAAGGGGTAACACTGTCGTTTTTGGCCGAAATTTTGACCCCCTCCGATCTTCTTGAAACTCTGGATTCTGACAGAGGGCCACGAGACTTCGACCAGCGCGCAAAAATGGAGGCTCTAGACCCTTCCAGAGCCGAGATATCGGATGTCAAAGTTTTGACCTGAAAAAAAAAACATAAGGGGTAACACTGTCGTTTTTGGCCGAAAATTTGACCCCCTCCGATCTTCTTGAAACTCTGGATTCTGACAGAGGGCCACGAGACTTCGACCAGCGCGCAAAAATGGAGGCTCTAGACCCTTCCAGAGCCGAGATATCGGATGTCAAAGTTTTGACCTGAAAAAAAAACATAAGGGGTAACACTCTCATTTTTGGCCGAAATTTTGACCCCCTCCGATCTTCTTGAAACTCTGGATTCTGACAGAGGGCCACGAGACTTCGACCAGCGCGCAAAAATGGAGGCTCTAGACCCTTCCAGAGCCGAGATATCGGATGTCAAAGTTTTGACCTGAAAAAAAAACATAAGGGGTAACACTGTCGTTTTTGGCCAAAATTTTGACCCCCTCCGATCTTCTTGAAACTCTGGATTCTGACAGAGGGCCACGAGGCTTCGACCATTGCGCAAAAATGGAGGCTCTGGAAGGGCGGAGGGGGTCAAAATTTCGGCCAAAAACGACAGTGTTACCCCTTATGTTTTTTTTTCGGGTCAAAACTTTGACATCCGATAA